>JAEMWC010002079.1:37500-64333 GCA_016490735.1 Pachyseris speciosa | reverse complement strand
AAACAGCCGGGGGAAAATCAAACAGCTTGCGACACTTGAAAAATAATCTTTTAAAACGACGATGACCGAAGAATGAAATTAAAAATATTCACATCAGACACCTACACCACAAAAAACTTGATGAAGATCATAAATGAAGAAAGATGGAGGCAGATTTGGAGACATCTTGACCCAGAATATTGTCTAGCCTTAAAGCAAAAAAAAAAAAACAACAACAATTTTGACAGAGATATTATTAACTATGACATTCAGAGAGTACATTACTAATATTTAACCAGGAATTGATTCACGAAAAGTGGAAAACTCACCTTAAACTTGTCTAATCTTGATTTAAGCTGAGGTACAGAACCACACGTTGTACTCCTTCCACACGTGTGTGACTGAATGAGGTAAAGTTGTGCAATCGTACAGCATCACGTGACTCAAGTTTGATGTATACTTTCCCAATAGCTTTTCTCATTGTCCCAGGAAGAAAAAGACCCCTTTTTTGCACGAAAATGTTACACCACGTAAAAATAAGGCTAAATCATGCTAATCCCTAGTAGAATATTGACGAAAATGAAAATAATACCCTCATTTTGAGTAACAAATATGCATTGTCTGAAAACTGCGTATTTGCTACCATAGGAAATGCTCACTTTGTGTAGCAAATACGCACTGACTGAAAAAATGCGTATTTCTATGGTAGCAATTACGCATTCATGGTAGCAAATACACACTGACTGAAAAATGTATATTTTGTACGGTAGCAATTACACATTCATGGTAGCAAATACGCACTGACTAAAAAGTGTGTATTTTCTACGGTAGCAATTACGCATTCATGGTAGCAAATAAGCACTCAGATCTAACTCTCTCTCTCTCTCTCTCTCTGGCAGGGCCTTCAGGAAGTTAAGAATATTCCAAACAAAATCATCAATGACACACGAGAGACGAGATCTGGTAACTATGTGTCTAGTTCTATGCAAAAGATGCTAGATCAATCGAGATTACAAATTTTAACAGATTTTCAAAGAATCAACTTCACTGTTTTGTGTCTTTTTAGACATCCGCACAATGATTAGCAACGCATCAACCACTATTACAAAAATGAGAAATGACCTCAGGAAAATAGCAGATGATGTAAGTATAAAAGTTTCTTCTTTGTTCACAGGGAGCACAGGAGTCCTATTTGGCCGTACATCCAGTTAAATCCAAAGTATAATCACAGCGTGAATGAATCTTGTTGATTTGAATCACTGCCCATGATCAAACAAAATTCATATGAACATGTTACGCTGCTGTCACGCTGCAGTTGAATCACCATACATGATTTGAATCACCGTACAAGATCAAACAACATTCATGCGCGATCATGTATATTCTGCTGTCACGCTTTCAACCAATGACTCCAGGCTTTCTGTACAACAAGAGTAAAAAATAGGCAATGGATGAAACTGACCACCTCCTGACTACTTCGATGTGGACCACAACATACCGGTGACAAGAACGGAATTCGAGCTCTGGCTGGTGTACCGCATGTTGAGACGATGTGAAATCAACTGTTACCACTTCAAATCTCAAAACAGCTGATTGTCAAGTTGTCCACCAAGCCATGCAAAATTCATTTAGAGAAAAACGGCATCAACAAAAAGATAATAGACATAAAATTAAAACATTGAAAGTGGACAAACAAATCACTCCTCAGAAACTGGTGAGAATTTTGAGAATTTTTGCGTTCATTCTCGATTCTAGGATCAACTTAGTACAACCTTTGGGAAATTCCAATGACCTTTCCCCTGAGCCGTCGACTGGTAAGATCAAATCACCCAACATTGCTCAATTCAGATTATTTCCGATCTTGCACATAATGCATCTCCTAACAACTGATGACGCATTTCCATCACTGGTATCCTCCGGTCCACATTCTATGAAAGCGAACCTAAAACACTTAATAAAAAGTCGGGAAAGTTCTTTTTAAGGCTGGGGAGAGAATATTATTTATTATATGACCAGTATGGCCCCACACGCACTTTCATTGTGAAACTATTGAGAAAATCTCTGCATGAGGGCCATACGCCTTAGTGCAAGCAGGGCCGGAAAAAGCCCATATGGCTCTGTTAGGAACATGTACAGCCAAGCAATACAAATTTAGAGGATTTAGTTGTGTCTAATCATGTAATTTGATTTTACAACCAGAAAACAAAAATTAAAACAACATAATAGATCAATTTTCTGTGCAAATTTGTCGATTTTTTGTAAAAAAAAAAATCATCATCTTCATGCTCATCAAAGTCTAAAGAACTATGCCATGTGATAAAACAGTTATTGACCGAGTCAGATCAGGCCGGATGGGAAAATATTTGGCTCTTGGTCATGGCACACAGACCTTGCTGCGCTTGGTCCATATGGCATGACCCTGAGCCAAATATTTCCCGTCCGGCTCTCCCACTCAGTCAATAAGTACATATTCCAAACCACTTGCTGGAAATTTTTGGGTGATTCAAAATTTGACCAAATTCACTTTCATCCCTTGTCTCTTTCTTTACTGTTAGTCACCACTAGTGACAAGCCCACAGTCATCACTGTTTGTGGCTTTCGTCTTATGGATAGGATTTCAATAGCAGGGTTGACAGCTACAGCAGTGTAACACGATGGTTTGTATGTAGTTTGGTCACGTACAGGGATTCAAATCAACAAGATTGATTTGTGCTGCAACTGTACGGTGAAAATATGGTCAAATAGGACTCCTCTGTTCCCTGCACTTTGTTGGGTCTAGTTGATAATGTTTTTCGATGTGTGTGTATTTTGTTTTTGTTTATTCAACAGTGTATGTCCAGTTTAATATAAGTTTTGTCTTGTTTTACCATTTACAGTATTTTCAACAAAATGGCTCCATTCTGATTGGTTGAGAGCAATATTATTACTCCCAGATTGTACTCCATAGGAGTACCTACAATCTTGGACAAAACTGTTGAGAAAATTAAGCTTAGAAGCATTTGTATGTGCAAACAATAATCAACTGAGTTTGAAAGACCCCCTCCCCCCAATTCAATGTTGTTTGTGCCTTGTCACCATTTCCTTGACAATGGTGGCCTCCCAACTTCAGCATTGAAAAGGAGGAGGGGCAGGGGCAGGGGCAGGGGCTTCAGCATTGAAAAGGAGGAGGGGCAGGGGCAGGGGCAGGGGCTTCAGCATTGAAAAGGAGGAGGGGCAGGGGCAGGGGCTTCAGCATTGAAAAGGAGGAGGGGCAGGGGCAGGGGCAAGGGCTTCAGCATTGAAAAGGAGGAGGGCAGGGGCAGGGGCTTCAGCATTGAAAAGGAGGAAGGGCAGGGGCAGGGGCTTCAGCATTGAAAAGGAGGAGGGGGGAGGGGCAGGGGCAGGGGCTTCAGCATTGAAAAGGAGGAGGGGGGAGGGGCAGTTACTTTAGGAATACTGTTGACCCACACATATTGGAAAAGAAGTTTTGCACTCAAGGGCCTGTTTTCTCATTAATTAAAAGTAGTTTTGTCCAATATTGAAGTTACCGGTAAGTTTCCAGTGCGTGTCACCACAGAAGGATTTCATCTTTCATTTACTCACAACTCTTACTGTAAAAATAGAAGTTTTCATCTCACTTTTTCTTGCCAAGAAAAAAATTTGGACTTTTTTTGTATAGGTACCTAGTCACATGATTTAAAGTGCAATTTGGAATAAATAAGCACAAGGCAGTAAATTATTTCAAGGATTAACAAAAATTACCGGCAAGTGCAAAACTTAGAAGTGCTTAATATTTGATATTTACTGGTCAGTATTCAAACCTATGTGGTTACTTATTAATAATATTCATGAAAACATTGTGAGATAGCTTATCGTAGTTATGCAGAAGCAATGCAAGTGAATCATGTGAAAAATAATTCATTCAAACCCAGCAAATGTCATTATACTGTCAGTCAAAACAAGGATTCTCAAAGTTTTTTAAGCTGCTGCAAAATCAGCTAAACAGTACAACAACTTGTTCAATTATCTGAATCACTTACAATTGCCATTTACAAGGTTTAGTGGTGGGTGAGATTTTGCATCTCAAGCAAATTGTTGGGCTCAGCCGGCTCATCATTTTCAACTTTGTTAGCAATTCCCTTCTCTAGACACCACTTTTTCCAAACAGACAGCCAAGAAGCAGTACTTTTTGCATTGTTGTCATTTTTAGAGCTGGTTTTCAGCTCCTCTACATTTGTGGTTATGAAGAAAACCTACTCAAAGCACCAACCATTGTTTTTGCTTACAACTCTTCAGTGTATCCAAACTTTATGTCATTCAGAGGTCATGTTTGATTGGATCTCTGTGAGTGCCTTTGTTTATTAACATTTTGTGCAGTCAGTTTCACATCACTACTCCCCAGATACAATTGATGGACCAGGGAGTAGTGACATGATTTCTGATTGCAGAAATGTGTGGAATTGTCTCTTCATACCTGGCTACTATGAGGCCACATTGCCTATACATGTGTTGTCAGTGTGGTTGGTTCAGTGGCCTAGTGGTTAAGGTATCTAACCGGTCATCTGGGGACCTTACCATTTACACAGAAAACTCAGAAATTCTGGTTGGAAAATGAAATGTTATGTACTATTCCATTTGGAACGTTTCAGAAATTATAGGCCATCAGCTTAATTAATGCACTTGTTCTTTTCTTTTTGAGCTTTCCAATTGATACATTTACTACAACATTTTGTGATTTGTCCATTTCACGTTTGAAGAAGCTGCAGCACTGAATATTTACACCTAAAATTTCCACACAGATGGGCCATGTAAATAGTATGTGCCCCTGGAGACCCAGGTTTGATTCCTGGCTGACCCACATTTTCACTTGTTTACTTAGTTGTGGTGATTTGTGTTCCCAAATTAACCTTGTATGTTTGTATTTCTCAGAAATCACTAATTAATCACCTTCCAAATGGGAATTGGCTGACGATCCTAAGTAAACAAGGCAATCGGTTGCTAATATATCCCCTCCCTATCTGACTGGATTTGCAAAAAGCTACCTGGTGCAGTTTCTTTTTGTTGTTATAAAGACTAAGAGTGGGCTAAAGTGCTTTTTTCTCTTCTCCTTCTTACTTTCTCCTCACACACATTGTTTCCTGTACTTAATAATTCTCTTTTGCTTGTTTTTAATATTAAAAGGATGTTATCGCTAAACTGAAGACGTTTAGAGATACGGATGTACCAAAGGCCAAGCAAGAAGCAAACAAATATGACAAATATCGGTAAGCAAAAAGTTTTTGTGGCCACCATTGCTATGCAACAGTAGACACTTTGTCATGACTTGCGTGTGTTAATTAAGTAAATCGGCAGGTGTTCAGAGATCAGGGTCGGCAGTCATCAGGTCTCTACGACTCTTACTTGTATTTCTTTGCATTAAACAACAGTTTAGTGTTTAGCCTGTGCCAGGCATTCAGATAGTAAACAGGGCGCGAGATTACCGGCAGAGCAAGGCAAAAATAAAGCGGCAAAAAATTGTGGGGGCTTGGGGCGGACAGCAGGAAGGAACGCCTGTAAAACTTTCTTTTAAAAGGTTGTTCCGGTATACCAGAGGTTGATAAGAAACACGATCAGAAGAAACATTGCGGATAAGGTCAAACGTGTTACGCAAAGTTCTAAATGGTAGTAAACAACATACTGAAGAACTTACCGAACATTGTTTTGCTAGGCAAAGGCAGGTAGATTGCCTGGATAATCTTGTCGCTGGGAGTGTTTTCGCAATCTTCCCAATGCCGGGGTTTTGGAAAGAGTTTGATTTTTTAGGTCTTTCCACGCATATCTAGGAACTGTTTCAATGATTATCGTGGTTACTCCTCTCATAACGATAATGAAAGATCAAGTGGAGCAGATAAACCCACTTGGAGTAGCCGCGATGGCCATCGGACTAGATAATTATAGATTTTGATGAGACTGCAGCGAGGAGTGGAAGGTGTGAAATCGTGCTTGGAAGCCCTGAGAGCTGCTTGTCAAAAGAATGGAGGAAAGAACTGCAGCGAGTAACTTTGTTTCTTCGGCACTTTACGGTCAAAACACTCAGTGCATGCTTCCTATATATTTTTCACGAATAATTTTTATTAATTGCGAACGGACTGCTTTATTCGTTTCTAACATTCAAATTTATGGTATTGTAATCATCCGACCTTAGCCTGATTGTTTAGCAGTGAAATTTCTCACGTTGCTTGAATGCTTCGTGGGGTCTATGGTGCAGTGTTCACATTCAAGATCAGCCTTGGAGTAACCCGTGACAAGAAAAGCTATCACCCTCGTCTGAAAATGGCCTTTCTGTGGCTGTTTGTAGCTTGCCAGATCTGAATACCGGTATCTTTTTCTTGGGAGCAGGTACGTTATGCAATAGACATTTGATTTTTCATGCTGAGGTGGTTTGTGGTTTTGGGTTGTCAATCAAGTGGCCAAGTGGGCGGAAAGACCTGTTACCCGCGTTCCTTCCCGCCACCCATCCCAAAACCCCCTCAATTTTTTGCTGCTTTATTTTCACCTCGCTCTGCCAGGACTAACGCACTCCATTTACCATCTGAACGCCTGGAACAGGCTATTTAGTGTTGTACTAAATGAGTGAAGCTTCCAATAAAATCACTGATCAGATATAAACGCTGTGTTTGCAAACAGCTTTTATATGATACTAATAAAGGTCTTTATTAATGGTTTAAAACAGACGTTAAAACTTCTATTAGCGTACGTAAATGAAGCGTTCTCGAATTCCAGCAAATAAGCCTGAAAATTGGATGATAAACCAGCTGGATAAATTGCAAGCAGACGTCAAACATTTGCATACCACGAAAACATCACACCAGTTTATTTGCATATTTTGATGCAACACACATTTTGTGAGCCGAAGTTTGTTCAAAATTATTTTTCAGAGGCTGTTGAAGATTCAAAATCTTTTGACCATGAAAATTGTTGGAGGTCCATTTCACAGATTTCAAATGTATGAAAAAGATCTGTTATCTTGGCATTTGGCCTAAGACCAAGCTCTGCAGTGGGGTTACAGAGCAAAATGAAAGCAAAAATTTTTACACAGCAACCACAATCATCATTCTCACCATCACTGCGCTCAGGAATATGCTATTCTTATCAGATAAAATAGTTTTCCCGGCACATGAAACACAAGCCTGTCTTTCAATACTTAACCAAAGTGATAAACCTAAAAGTGATCTACATCTACATCTACATCTACATCTACATCTACATGATTTCAGCACTCGGCAAAGTCCCATTGACTTATGGCTGTTATGCGTGTGGCCTCATACACCATAAGCCTTTTTGGAATATCACGCCAAGCCGGCCACTTGCTGAATGGAACAGGTCAGCACTAGGGGTGGTCACAGCCAGAGTTTTGTTACGTCCCTAGTGGTTCTTTTACATCCCACAGAATCAGAGAATTATGAAGAGTTGTGAGATGGGGCCTACGGTTTATCATCCTTATCCAAGAAGACTAGAAAGTCTAACCGTTTGTAGATGTCATTACAAAGGCAGCACAAGACACAAGCTTTCTAAAAATCAGGGAAATACACTTTTTAGCTAGAACAGATAAGAGTAATTTTGAAAGGTTTTGAAACCAATGACTTTACCCAAACCGGCAGAAAATCCATTTTTGTTTTTTTGCGAGTAGATAACTCCATTCATTCAAAAGGGTGAGAATTTTCTTTGAACAGATGGTGGATATTTAACAGATAAGTATACTGCTATTTATTAATTTTAGGAAAATTGGTTTTAAAAATAGGGTGCGCATTATATATGGGTAAATTTCGAAAAAATATCCGATTAAATAACGCTAGTTTGCAAACAGCTTGCCTTGCGTGACTCGAGTGACACTGCTTAAACAACAAACAACTGACAAACGATTCATATTCCTTTCTCGTGAAAACGAAAAGGCTTCAGCAGTAGCCACATGCAGTCCTTGACTGTGTATTGTTTCCTTAAGTTACTGTATTTTGATGGAGGACAGCTTTCGGGGAGAGACGAGGGAGTAATAGGGCAACAGGCTACAGGTGGTCTGCACATACCCGGGCCAGTTGTTTCCAATGCAGTTCAAGTCAATAATATTATAATAACAGATCTATTGTTCATTTCATGTCAAAATGGTGTAAGCACACCAGAACGTAGGGATATATTAACTATTTTTACTTAATACTTTTATTTTATGGTGCTGGTGTATTGTGGTTCTCATGGCACTTGGCCTTATGTGCGGTGTTTGTGGTCATGACAAGGAAGCCACGCCCACCACTCGTGGAAGAGTTTCAAACATGGGAGGCCTTTCTCTAATGGCGTAAGTAATGTTGTTTGTTTTTATATGGTACCATGCTTCACTTCTGCCTGTAATAGTGTTACTAACAGTAACCTCATTCTCTTATGTAACAGCTTTGATTTTTTTCCTGAATACGAAATACACTTAGAGGAGCGTCTTTTTTACCTTGCTGAGTTACTGTTAAGTTAATACAAAAATCTTTGGCTTCAAGTTCCTTGGATTGTTTGTTTTGTGGTACACAACGAAATCATTTGCAAAAGAAATCAATTTGAAAAAGGAAATCCAAGATCTGGCTAAAAGGATGACCAGTGTTTTAGACATTAAAGTCACCGCCGTCGAACTATATTACTCCCTTCAGGCATGAATTCAGTGAATTAGCTTGGTTTGGTTCTCTTTTACCAGTTTAACAAATCACTTTGTACGGCACATTTGCATTTAAGCGAGCCTTCACTCCTATGCGATATGTAGGTATATACAACTACTTACTTACTATCTTTAAGTCCATGGTTCACCTGAGTTACAGTTATTTTGTATGTACAATAACAAAAGTTGATATTGAGTTGTTTCTTTGTTTGTAAGTTTGCTGTCACCTCTCTGCCCAACTAAATAAACAGGATCGTAAACTTTGAACATTTAAGTGGTGCTATTTAAATGTCCTTACTTACTTTTTTTTTTTTAGTTTTTGCAATAACATAGAAAAAAGTGATTCAACTGATCTTCCATTAGTTGTAAAGGCAAAGAACATGTAAGTTATGGTTACTCTATCCATCTCTTTTCTTTCAACAGAGCTGCTGGGTTTTGCTTTATTTTTGCATCTTTGTTGATGCTTTTGACAACTATCTGTTTTATAATTGGAGCTCCGATGGAGACAATTTGCAAATCAATTGAAACTGGAGAGCTGTATCGGGAGGTTTGTGAAGTTATTTCATTTATTAACATGAAATTATTTCAATGTGCCTTTTAACAAACAAACATTTATATCAGAGAATAAAAAGAGTCTTGTTTTTCACAGCCTTTGTCCTGTTGGACAGATGCTGACATTTCTTTAATTATAATTTCCTTTAAATTGTGGAGGAAGGGCTTTTTAAGGCATAATTTTTGAAGGAGTGGAAACATAATGAGGCTAATGTGTTTAGAATGCATTTCTACACAGAGAACGCTCATTGTAGTTTCTTGTTGATCATGGTTCGCATGGGCCTGGAATACTCCTTGAAAAACTGTTAGGTCCTTGAAAACTCCTTGAAAATGATTTTCTCCTTGAAAACTCCTTGAATTTGAAGAAGCAGTGCTTGAATTTTATGCAAAAGTCCTTTGAATACTTGAGGATACAGCAAAATAAGTTAATTTTGACATCAAAAGACTGAAAAGATTGCATTAACATCTAACATCAGTTAAGAAACTCATTTATCGTCTCAAAAACGGTGAAGCTTTTTATAACAGGACAATTCAGTGGTTCTTATTCAAAGTATCTAAGTAATCGCACCTTCAATGGGGTTTCCCAGGTGTATTGTACAGCCCCCCTCTAAGCGAATAAAATCACGAGGGAAATGTAGCTCTAATCTAAAAGTGTGAAATTTATGCGACTCTGGTCCTGTTTATTATGTCTTAAATGAATTCAAAAGGTAAAAGAGGAAACTGCATTTACAATCGGCAGTGGGAACTTAATTCCACATACAAAGGATGGTTGACTGCGTTTAAAGCTGCCTGTGGAAATGGACTCCTTGAATATTATTAAAAGTCCTTGAAAAGTCCTGGAAAAGTCCTTGAATAAAAGGTCGTCAAACCTGTATGAACCATGTTGATATTTTCTAACCTTGTAACTTGTAAACAGGGCAAGTGTTCCCACTAAGAATGAAATTTGAAGTTGATTCTTGCTCTTATTAAATTTGTTGCACCAAAAAGATCTGTTGGTCAAAGAATGCAAAACACAAAGTGTAACTGAATTAATGACTGAGGTCTGCTTAATTTGACACTTCATGAGGTTGACAAGTTTCTCATTCAATAACTTGCATTTAACTTGATTTCCTTAAGCGGCATTTGCATTTTACTAATTTTCTTATCTCTTCACAATGTTTCCTGCTTTTTCAAGCATATCAGTATATTATAAAATTGTGAAGAACCTGGTGTTTTGAGGTTTGGAACAATTTAAAAATGTAGAAAAGCAGATTTATGTTAATACATAAAGATTAAAATTAATATGGAAAAATATTAAGTATGCACCCCTCCCCTCTGGATCTTCCTGGGGCTTTGACCCGCCACCACACACACACTCAGGGAATTCTAGATCCCCCTGTAGTGGGAGTATCAATATTTTCTGGAACTTCACAATCTAGCAGCTGCCATTTGAGATGGGAATTGCATAAACGGTTAGGAAACTTTTCAAATGCTCATTGAAATTGACCATCATGCACTTGCAGGTTGTTAAACTGTGTTCACAATCACATGGTATTGAAGATAAGTTTAACAAAGTCACCAGCTTTAACACTTCTTTTACTATGTGTTGTAATTATTATTCTTAGGTTATTGACAAGCCAGAGTTCTGGGGTGACAATGGATATTTCTTGTCAAAAACTTTCTTTGGTGAAGGCAAAAGTAATATTCCTTTTACCATCGGTGGATTCATCAAGTAAGTTGAGTGGGAAGTACTTAATGTGATTTGTGTTCAGTACTTGGGGTAAGAATTAATCAAGGTTTATGAGAGTACTAATTACACTGGGTAGTGCATTAAGCTGGTTTCTCTAGAAATGCAGTTGGAGTCATGAGTGCTTATAACCAAGTGAAAATAAAACAAATCTGAGTCATAATTGGAGACATAAAAGAGTTTATTATATGACTGAGTGAAAATAAAAAATCAGAGTTGTAAGCAGAGTCATAAGTTTGATGGAATCAGTCGTAAGAATCACAATGTTTCCATTTTCTTCTGATCCTGTTTATGACTGTGTTACTTACAACCTAATGAAAACTATATTGTCAGAGTCCCAAGCAGTGGTGGAAGAAAAATCACAATCACAATGCTGGATTCCAGCTGGCACCAGAGTTACAAATTTCCCACCCCATCCCCTCCCCCCCTCCAAAAAAAAAAAAAAGCACAAGCAAAAAGCATGGCAGACCAGACTAGCTTGTTCTTTGGTTCCTTAATCATTATTTTGTGTAGACAGAGATGCCACAGGAATGAAATTGTTCTGAAAAGAAACAATTTTGGGTTTGTGATCTGTATATACCAACAATGTGCCACTTTCGTGAGAGCATGGTAACCTTGTGAGGGAATTACAACTAGGTGACTGCAAATTGTTCTTTTGGTTGGTTGTCGTATAATTTAATTTTGTGATTTTGCATTTAAAGTGACAAGTTGTTTTTTAATTTGTCACAGTTTGCTTGTGTCTTTCAGCAAGAAATCTGCTTGCCACTCTGTCGGTTTGAATTTGTCTTGATAATAATGCTCTGCACTTCTGATTTCAACTCTGACTCTAACTTGGTCACTAGTGAAAACCGGTTTGTAGGCTCCAGGCAGGGATAACATTCATTAGGTCTCATGTAAATACAAGTAAAAAGAGCAACACATCAGAGCAAAATTACAAATTAAAGTGATTGTGCAAGTCAAATGTTCTACACCAGGCCACCCAGCCACATACACGTTCTTTGTAAAATCTTGACATTGTAAATGTCCATAATTTCCTCAAAAACCATTCATCCTGTGAAGCTCAAACTTTTGGAGGGTACTAAATTTACCAAGCACTTTAAATTTTGTGGTGTGTGCATTAATTTCTTGCTTGTTTTTGTCATGTATGTTAATGTATGCATTAATGATGTGAAACATGTAAACAAATATCTCCCTATGCCGGGTCCATTCCAGTAAAAAAATTTAATGGTAAAATGCACAATGGTGGGAATGAAAAAAGGCAGACCCATATCTCCTGGGAGTCCCCTCGGTGCAACTTTGATAGTTGCTTATCAAAGTGCCCATAACCCCAATATATATATATTTTTTTCACTTAAATAAAATTAATCTTTGCACCTATTTGAAATGCATTACGCCTTTTTAACCCAAATTGACTTTTTATAGGCAGTACAATTTACGAAATCTAGCCATCATCCACCACAACCGAGCTAGTAAGGGGCATGGGTCTAGTCCTGGTTTGACATCACAAACTGATTTGCATCGCATTAAGTCTTTGTAAACATGCATATTGCAAAGCAGTTTGTGATGTCAAACCAGTCCCAGTCATGGGACAGATGATGGTTAACTTTTACAGTCTATAAAAGTCAAGATTTGGTTTAAGATGGCACAAAAAGGTGCAGTGCATTTCAAACAAGTGCAAAGATTTATTGAAGCGGAAATAATATTTTGGGGTGAGGGGCACTTTAAACACATGAAGCAAACAGTCACGTGCAAAATCAATATGTAGCAAACATGATGAATATTGAAGTAAACTATATACTATAGGGTCATAAATTAATTTTGATGTATCCATTTTCTAGCAACTGTCGAGAAAACAAACCACTTTTCGTAGCGGGCCCTTTTGACCAAGCCTTCAATATTACTAGGAAACTTGATATCAAAGAGGTTGGTTTTAGTGTCACATTGCCATTAAATACTGTAATAATGTACAAGTGTCTTTAAACATAGTATTGATAATTTTACAGTTGATGTACGTCACATATAATCAATATTTTTGAATTTTGAATTGAGTATTTTAATTTCTATTAATTATCCATCAGTTTTAATTAATCAGCAGCAATATTTCAGAATTCCCTTATATTTTCATGAAAATATACCTGCATGACTGAATAAACATACATGTAACTTTTTTATGTGTATGGTGAAATGTTTTTTAGTTAGTATTCTTTTTGTGCTTTTCAAAGAAATTTTCAGAGAAGTCTTTAATATTCCATTCATATCCTGGAGTAAAGAAAGAGGAGTTTAGATGTTTGATTGGCATTGATTGTCACGCTTGCAAGAAAAAACAAAGCATGTTCCTCACCAATCAGTTTGTTTGATTTCTGGCCTTTAAAATTTTTGCAGTTTGTGAAACATGTTTGACATTTGCAATATACATGTACAGTATTAACAGAAATTTCAAGCTCACGATACAACTTTTTAAAGACATGTTCGGCATGACTCATGCCATCATCAGTTTAATGTGTTGTTTCCTTTTCCAATGTTTATAAGTATGTTTACAATTTGAGTATGTTAGCAATTTGAAATTTAAAATACAGTAACAGTTACAATTATGTGCGTGCAAATGTACAAGTGTGAATTATGTAATCGAGTCACAAGAAGCAAAAATCGTTGTTGTGTTGTAATTGCGCATTTAGTTCTGGTTTTAAGTGGCTGAATGATGTAGATTGCTTCTTTGAGCTTAAGACAATTTCTAGTTGTAGCTGAATCTATAATCTTGAAGCAGTCAACCTAGCATTTGCATTTACAACAAGGTGAACCGTTCAGGTGTTTGAAAACATGAGAATTTGTGTCAGTTGAGAGATGCTCTTTTACCCTGGTTGTAAAGTGGCGTGACGTCTCGCCAATGTAACGGGAGTTACGTCCCGCACAAGTAAATTGATACACAACCAGAGATTTTAACGCATCTGGAATAGGATCTTTGAAACTGAAAAACTGCTTGATTTTGAAAGAAGAAAAAACAGTTCTGATGTCAGCAGTGAAATATCCACCATGTAGAGATCTCCCTTGAACTCCTCTTGCTAGCAGCAAAGTGAACAATGACATAATGAATTTACTACCTGTAGGGGTGAGCCCTTCCAAAGGGCAGTCTTGTATTGCTTCATCACTCGTTTATAACTCTGTCTTGCACTTGTTTCGTTAGGGGCAAATGTCAGTCACAAAGAAAAATGGAAAAAGGAATGGAAAGTGAATAATTTTATCGTCCCTGTTGCAAACTGTCGCGCATTTTCTGCCAATTTCTGTTGGTTGTCTTTGTTTTGGGAGAAGATCGTTGCCTGTTTTCAGAACCATTCTACCCCTTGGAAGGCCTCAGGCTTATGCTTGCTTATATGCTAAGTCTTCTGTCAGTATGCTCAATGGTTTGTTGTTAATAATATTTATTTTTGTTTCAAACTTCAAACAGTTGCTTGGAAATGATACCACAAAGCAGTTTGAGGACTTAAAGGTCAACTTGAGTGATGTCAATATCTTGTCCAATGAAACTCGTCAAAGCCTGGTTGATCTGAGTGATTCAGGAGTGGAACAAATCGATTTTGATGCTTTCTTAAATGAGGTAAATCTCCTTTCCATGAAAATTTGTTCCATGGTTATGGTTATTTCTGACATTTATAAAGAACTAATCCACCAAATTAAGCACCTAAATGGATAAAAACATCTCTGAGATCTTCTGTTGTGACCAAAGCTATCATATTGCATGATATGAAATGGAAGATATCTACTGACAACCTGTGTCAAAAAAAAGTTAATTACACTTCAACCTTGCCTGACAGTGGCTATTGTTTATGAGCCAATCGGAATATTCCATTGCTGGTGCAGCAGGAAATTTGAACATGTTGGCTACAGCAACGACTGCACTCCCTTTTTCTCTTTCCTCTCTCTAGTCTCTTTTTGCTTTTTTTCCTCGCTCCACCGTGCTGTTGATAGATTACACTTCAACCATCCAAAAAAGGACTACCAGCAGTGTAATTTCAAACTAGTCAACTCTCCAGAACCCTCACTCATCCTCATTACCAGCCGATCAGGAGATTATAGAAACAAGATTGCTGCCACAACTGATTATCTAAAGGATGCAAAATGGATTTTTTTTAGATAAAAAAAATTAAGTGCACTTTATTGAACATTTATGATACAATATGTAGTACACTACAGTGGCACATAAATATGTTGTGGTTCAATTTTATCCTTGGTTTACATTGTTTTTAACCCTTTGTTTTTGGGTACAGTAATGTATGGAAATGTGTGATAATTACCGGTAGTTTAAAACAAAGGCAGAAAAAATTTAAATCAAGGGAAAGAAATGGAACCACAACAAATACACTATTGTTAGGTAAATAATTATTAATAATAAATAATTAACTTTACAATTTGTTAAAATTTAAACTAACAAGAGGCCAAAGGAAAATTATATACAAGAGTTCACAGTGAGGACAAACCATATCAGTGAGATCTAAAACAGGGTGTGAATGGGAGCGTTTTAAAAAAGCATATTTAGCTGCCTGTTTGCATTGCATTTTTTAATGTTTCATTTGATATTGTTGCTGATATGATATTGTTATTGGTGCAAGGGGAATTTTGCATGTATACACACAAAGTTTTACAAGAACCATCCCAGCCAGAAGCCTGCATTTTGGAAAGGTTGTCATCTTACTTGATCATTTCCTTGATCTGGTGAAACATAAGCTATTCACCAGCCTGCGAGCAAGTTCTCCCGGGGGGTAGGGGGTGGGGAGGAAAGGAGAGAAGGAGAGCTTGCACTTGTGTCTCATAAAGTTGAATTTCTCTGTCCAAAAATTGGATGCAAAATGCTGATTGGCTGATTTGACCGGATGATGACGTGATCTGTCATAGAGCATGGATTGCGTGGTTTAAGTTTGTTTGGTTTTGTCAGGAAAAGGCGAGACATTTGTATTCACGAAGCTCACAAAAATTTCTCCAAATATCTGAACTGTCCATCAAATTTGAAACCAGAACAGCATCTAGCAGTCAATAGCTTACTTCAAAGCAAAGATGTTCTCGCTGTTTGCCTGCATGATTTAACAAAAGTACCAGTGCGTGCCGCTGCGATCTAAAATAATTTGTTGCAGACAGTATTGGTTGTTTTCCCACTTCAAAGCATTATCGACGACCAGGTCACAGAAGCCAGAAGTGTGGGGCTGTCTGTTGTGATCTTCTCTTCGCAATCTTTCTTTTGACCAGGGCTTCTATCTGGCATAGTTACCGAGGTTGGCAAAGTTCGCTTCATCATTGGTCCGACATCCGAGACTTCAACTTCATTCTCTGGTTCAGCAAACTTTGGGTTTACCAAGTTCAATGTGGCCCCAATAAAGTTGAAACCTTCGCTGGTTTTTC
Source organism: Pachyseris speciosa (assembly GCA_016490735.1). Lineage (NCBI taxonomy): Eukaryota > Metazoa > Cnidaria > Anthozoa > Scleractinia > Pachyseridae > Pachyseris > Pachyseris speciosa. The sequence continues at coordinate 48,041 of JAEMWC010002079.1, read as the reverse complement.
GTATTTCTGTAGCTCACGGTAGGCAGACTCTCTCAGAAACAGCGATGTTTCTTGTCTTTTGCATTGTGTGTGCCAAAGTTGTTCCCTCGTGTCCTTTCCTGTTCGACGGAAGAAACAAATTTCGGGTTTGCGCTGATTGGCCAAATTTTGACATCTCAGGCAGCCGGAAGCCACAGGGGCAGGAGCATTAGGGGCAGAATTCAAATCGCAGAGAGATCGTTGCAAGCTCTCTCTCCATTTTCCCCTCCTTCCCCCCCCCTCCCCCACCCCCTGAGAGAGCTTGCTTGCAGGCTAGCTATTCACTGGAGAGATTTATGAAGAAATGTGATGATTATTACACAACTACATTTAATTAACATCTTACACTGTATATTTGTACTCTTTTAGACACAGAAAGGTATTACACAAGTTGACCTCCAAACATTTGCCAACAATATCTCAGTCTTTGCCGATGTAGTGGACAGTTTCAACTCTTCAAATCTTACAGCCAAAGATAAAGCTGAAGTGAGTGCTGGCCAGAATTATTTTTTATATCTTAACCAGAATCAGAATTCCAGATAATTTTGTCACCACTCTATAGAGGCCCTGGGGGCTTTTATTTCCCTGTCTGAATTTCAAACGTTTACATGTTGTAATTTTGGAAGTCCCGCATGTCACTGTTGGAATTTCATACAGTGACACAGACGTCAATGTCGCAATTTCGGAAAGTTCAGAACGTTTCTGAGATTGTTTCTCCAACAAAAAATGTGTTGTCATTATTCAGGGGTCGTAACTCAGTGTGTTTCCACACAGAAGACTGACAGAATGTACGATTAACTTTTTGGAAAATACAAACTCATTCTCTACCTTCCCCTATGCCCGAATGCCATCAAGTCGCTGTCTTATTTAAAATTGCCAACGTGGCAGCCCATTTTGCTTTTATTTTTGTCGCTGTCGCCATTTCACGAAGTCGTTTGTCATCATTTCATTTCCTTCATGTCATCATTTCAGAGCCGTGTCGCCTGTCGGAATTTACCCTAACAGGACCTCTCTGTGATTCAGGCTAATTGCTATCCTCATTTGAATGAAATTAACAGTGGTCATTGCTGTTTTGTTTAAGAAGCTATTTTACTTCCATTATATTCTGTTCTTGGTACTGACAGAAGGTCACTGAGCACTTTCTGTTTGTATGGAAAAACTGGTAGAAATTTTCTGCCAAATGGAACAGTACAGGTTTCTCCATGTTTAGGAGCAACAAACATTTTTATGAATGAGCATGGTACTAGTGTGATGAGGCAAATGGCTCAGTGATATTCTGGTGATGTCGGTAAAAAGGCGAAATGAGGACTGATCCATTTGCTGTCCCACCGGAACAACCGGTTTTTCCATGGAAAAGAAAAGTACTCATTGGCTATGATCTATGAGCTCTTAAGGGTAGAATATTCACTATCCTCATGTTAGCCCTTTATTTGAAATAACTTATGCATTTATTGTAGTTTTTCCTCATACATGTTTCTGGAGGGGATGTTACTAAAATTTCACCTTAAAGGAGCTGGTCATGCTGAAAGTCTGCACACTGACTCTGTTTTATCTTTCATCTTGCATCACGAAAATTCCACTGATCTGTGAAAACCTGGGAGGAGGGGGGTGCTCCCAAAAAAATTGGGTGGGGGTGAGCGGCCAACTTCCTGAAACCCTTACCCTATTTCAGACCAAAATGTGTGATTTTCTCTACCCTATTTCAGACCTGATAAAAAATGTGGTACCCTATGACCCCATGACCTGTTTAATCCTGAGCAATCGTGATGTCAAAATTATCTGATCTTTTAGTAATTTCTAGTACAGTTACTAAACTTTATTTTGATGCAATTATTTTCAGTGGTTGGTGGAATTTTCGTGATGCGTGATGAAAGATAAAATGGACACAGTGTAGTCTCAAAGTGTGACCTGGCCCCTTTAACCCCTTTAGGGTTTTTTTTTTTTTTTTTTAATTTCTCTGTGCAAATGCCAACTATGTCATCTACTTACATACAACTGCTCACTAGCTTTGTCAGCTCAAACTGAAAAAGTTTTAAATTAGGTAGACAGTGTTGTTTTAAGATTATACTGATTGGGTTCTGGTTCATAAAATAAATGTGACACTTGCTGCATGTGTTCTATCTGTAGGCAGTTGCAAACAGAACACGTCGGCTTGCTCAAGAGCTTCGTGACCTCGATACAAACACTGCTAATGTCATGGCCAGTTTATCTGTAAGTCTCTTGTAAATAATGATTTGGTAGTAAGTATGTCCCCCGGAAATAAAGAGAAGCATAGAATGCAAGAAACAAACATTTCCAAATTCTAGTTTGTCCCTTTCAAGACTTCCATCTATACATGATTTCTAACAAGATTCCAATAAATACGGTATCTATATATTTGGTCTTTTTTTTGGTTTGTTTGTTTGTTTGCTAGCTTGCTTGTATTTTTTTTGGGGGGGGGGGGGGGTGGCGGGAGGGTAGTATTATCTTACTTGGTTTATTTACAACAAATAGGTGCTAAAATGTAGGCAATAATAATATTACTAGATTTCAAATTTTGTTTCTAAATGTGCAAATAACATTTGAGTGTACAAACAATGGATATCATCCTCGCCTATTTTTGCTTTTAAATTTCCTGGGCACAGCCATTTTGGATTTGACGACGTGTTAATGATTTTCTGCTTCATTTGCTTCCTGACAATAGCTGCAACCATTACACGTCATCAAATCGAAAATGGCTGTCCCCCCGGGAAATGTGAAAGCAAAATAGGCGATAGTGATATCGATTGTTTTGTACACTTAAGTGGTATATCCACGTTTCAAAACAAAATTTGGAGGCTAGTAATTATTTCCAACAATTTAGCATGAATTTGTTGTAAGAGTGGAGGTTCCCTTTAACAGGCACTTTCTGATGAATTTGGGACAATTTTCATAACATATTATGAAAGGTGTTCGTCATCGTGGTTTCAAATGATAGCTGAGTTAATCTTTTGTCTCTCAGTTAAGTCACAAAGATGTGGATCGCGATGTTTCGACCGCTATACTGCTGGTCTTCATCAGGCAATGGTGTCGACTGGCTTCGTGTGAGTATAAGAAGCACTGTGGCTGGTGGTGATTGGTGCATTTCGATCCTCGCTTAGGCTGTTGTTGATTGGAGGATTTCGATCCTTGTTGTTCAGACTAGAAAGTGTTCCCTCAGCAGTCCGCTTTGGTACTGATCGGCTATTGTGTTGTTTGATCGTGGACATCCACACTTCAGGAATTTCAGTTCCACTGTCCCTGTTAATACTGTTAGGGTGAAGTCTTATGTGAATAGCCTCTTTAACCCTACGGGTGTACCAATGTGGGTCTCGATCAATAAATTTCACTTTGTCCCAGAGCGGATAATGTCCGGTTGCGTTGCTATGTTCTGAAACGGCAGAGGATTGGGTTCGAGCAAGCTGTATGTCTCTATCGTGTTCCTTAATCCGTTCATGCATAGATCTTCCCGTCCCTCCAATATAAACCTTACCACATTCGCAGGGAATCTTGTAGACTACTCCATCTTGTTTTACTGGATCGACAATGTCCTTAGGTCACACTAGGTGTGATCTAAGAGTTGTGTCATTAAGGATTCAAATGGATACTTCTCTACCAGTGTTTACAGAAAGCCTACACACACTGACCAGTACCTAGCATATGATTCACACCACCCGCAATCTGTAAAATGCGGTATTGTCAAGTACCTGTATGATCGATCTAAACATCTCATAACAAAACCATCAGTTATCTCTCATGAAAAGAACACCTCTCATCGGTCCTTGTTTCCAACGGTTATCCATTTTCTTTTGTAAAAAATCTTACGAAAAACAAGGGATGAACAATTACTAAAGAACCTCAACCCGAAATTAAAACTACTGTGGTTCTGCCATACGTCAAAGGCACATCGGAGGCTCTTTGCCGTTGCCTACAACAACAAAACATACAGACTGTTTTCAGATCTGACACAACTCTTAGATCACACCTAGTGCGACCTAAGGACATTGTCGATCCAGTAAAACAAGACGGAGTAGTCTACAAGATTCCCTGCAAGTGTGGTAAGGTTTATGTTGGAGAGACGGGAAGATCTATGCATGAGCGGATTAAAGAACACAATAGACATACAGCTTGCTTGAACCCAATCCTCTGCCATTTCAGAACATAGCAATGCGACCGGGCATTATCCGCTCTGGGACAAAGTGAAATTTATTGACTGAGACCCACATTGGTACACCCGTAGGGTTAAAGAGGCTATTCACATAAGACTTCACCCTAACAACATTAACAGTGACAGTGGAATTGAAATTCCTGAAGCGTGGATGCCCACGATCAAACAACACAACAGCCAATCAGTACCAAAGCAGACCGCTGAGGGAACAATTTCTAGTCTGAATGACAAGGATCGAAATCCTCCAATCAACAACAGCCTAAGCGAGGATTGAAACGCACCAATCACCACCAGCCACGGTGCTTCTTATACTCACACGCAGCCAGTCGACACCATCGCCTGATGAATACCAGCAGTATAGCAGTCAAAACGTCACAATCCACATCTTTGTGACTCAATTGTGAGACAAAAGATTAACTCAGCTATATATTTTCATAACCTTTCTTTTTTAAACGAATAGCATAAAGTGCAGTTCTGTTTTGTGGTAATAAACCTACAATGTCAGCATGTGGACTGTCTTTTGAAAAAATGCCAGGGTGTCAGGTCCCATTAAATGAACAAAAAAAAATCATTTGGAAGTCCATTAATGAATATGTGAACTATTATCCCAGTTATGAACACTACATAAGCAGTAGGCTTTTAGTTTTTAATCCACAGTTCAAATTTATGATTTTCATATATTCATTCCCATCCCCCCTTGGGGAGAATTAATCATAAAGTATTGTATAGTATTGTATTGTATAAATCCACTTATGTTTGGCAATGCATTCAATGGTGATTTTGTTAAATTCAATAGAAATTTCATCCGTGATGCCTAACTATGTTATAATTATGCTCATGCAACTTAATGCACATTGAATGTGGACTTGGGGGAAAATGAAATTTGAGTGAAAAAAAATCACTACCAAATTCTATTTTGCATCAGTAATCACTCCACGAGTGACTGGCTATAAGTAAGATTTGGCCTACTGAGTATCCTGGCGAAAAATTGATTTAGGTAATTGACTTTAAAATTGTCAGCAACAGTGTTGGATGTATATCTACTGCCATTTGCCATAACAAATGAAGTGAAGACAATAATGTTCCAATATAAAGTGATCCACAACGTGCTTCCTACCCGCACTGCACTTTTTTGTGACTGGCTTCTAGACAATGCTAGCTGTAATTTCTGTAATGACAAAGAGCAAACACTGAACCACTTGCTGATTAACTGCGCTTCTGTAGTCAGTTTTTGGACTTCCTTCCTAGTTTGGTGGAACACAAAAACAAATGAAAATTTAATTACAAATCCTAGTCACATATTGTATGGCTGGCATGAAAGGACAAGGCATTGGTGGATACTAAACTACTGTTTATTAATTGCTAAATATCATATTTTCTACACAAGCCTTTGCGGAGATGATTTAGATTTTCAAAACTATCTTCCCATTATCCATGAAAAACTTGAAACATTAAAAGAGATCGCAATTGCAAAAAAAGCTCTTTCTAAATTTCATCGCACTTGGGCCAGTCTACTCTAAAATTTGTTTACTGTCTTAGCATTACATATTATCTTTGTTAGTGGCATTATACTCTTTACAAAGTAATTTTAGTTTGTATTTGTTATCCAGTGTAGTGTATTTGGGATCATTTGGTAGTCGTCGTATGTGCTTTCTTGTTAGTTTTCTATTACTCTTGTAATCATTTCTTTTACTTTGTTGTTTTAGTGTAGATGATGTGTTTTTGTTGTTTCAATTTGCAAATGAATTTACAAAAAAAAAAACAGTGTTGGATACAATTTAGAAAAGTAGGCATTTGTGGTAAGGGATCAATTCATTTAAGTTTGCATGTTATGTGTAGGTAATGGAACTCATTGCCCAATTATGCCCAGTTTTTCAATAATAATATATAGCAGATTTTTTCAGGTGTTTATGTTGAACCAATGTTATTGTTATTTACTTCTGTGTTGCATAGAATGAATTGGACGAAAATGTGAAAAAACTGCGAGGCATTGGATCAAACCTAGCGGTAAAGTATCAGTTCTTGTGCAAGTACTGGAATTGCAAGATCATGATCACATTTAAAGTGACTTCCCCTTACTATACTCCCACAAGTCTGAGCTTCATGACTGATTATAACGAAAATGTCCACCTAGCCTACATGTAGCCCTACCCACCCCCAAGGAAAAAAAGGAGGAGGGAACATGTGCGAAAACCTGACATGAATCTTGTTATGTGATGTCTCAGTAATTCATGCCAGTTATGTAAATAAATTATATTTTCTGTGGAAGTGCGTATGTTGACTCGTTTAGACAAAGGTCAAAGGCCGTGCAATGTAAAGAATTACAAGCGATTTTTGGTCAAAAGCAAGAAGACAATCTTTGATGTAAAAATTGCTCTTGCAAATTCTTCGTTTACATAAGCTTACTATCAGCTTAAATTTGTAGGTAGTTTCATGGTCTCCTCCTGAAGAGACAATTTAAAGATGTCTCTTGAAGAATTTGACAAATATATTGGAAATAATTACATAGCATGTTTGGAGAAAGTTGGTCTTGTTTTCCAGCCAAAGGAACTGCTATCAGAAAATGTAAATTTGAACAATCCCTTCCTTAACTTACTTGAATTACTGACATTAAAGATTGAATTAAAGGATATTTTGACTGTTAAGTTCACTCGCCCGAACAAAAGGATCACAGTAATTCCTTCCTTGCTTGAACAGTCCCTTCATTACCGTTTCCTTCTCCACTGTACTGGTGCCCCATACATGTGCAAATATTCACCAGTCATGACTCATTCGATGATATCATCTTCTGAATCTTTGGTTAGCGCAATCGTTTTCAATCCCAGATCATTCAAATATTGGACCTGATCTTCCATGAGTGTTGTCAGAGGTGACATGATGAAAATAGTACATGGTTTCTTCAAAGAAGCGATGCGATCACTAGCTGGCATCGCCTGAAATTTAATGGCTTTTCCATAGCCAGTTGGTAATGGCTAAATTGGCTAAATTTTACATCCGATTTTCTAGGCCAAAATAATCCAAAATCTAAATTTTAATGTACAGTAAAGCTTTTTAAGCCATTCAATAAATTCGCAATTTGTGTTTTATAAAGTCCTCAAAGACTCGGCTGTGTGTCATGTTTTAAACTTGATAAAAGACTTCTGCTCATTTATTAAACATAACTTTGGCCTTAAAGGATACAAAAGACAGGTCAGTGACATCATTGATTTGTCTCAGTGAGGAAACTGTTATTTTTGTAGATACATGCAAATGAAACACTAAAGAAAGCTGAAGAGGCAGAGGTTTACCTTCACACTAGTTCGTCTGAAAACATCAATCAAGTGAGTGTTGTGGTTGAACATTATTATTATCATTAATGGAAATTGTTTAAAATAAATTATTTTCTGATAGCGAAAAATCGTCACTCTGACTGGCTGAACCATTGGATTTCACCCTAAAATTTTTTTTTTTTGATGGAAGACAGCTAAGCGAGTTCTGAGATAGCTCAAGTCAGCTTTGTGTGCGTGTTCTTGTTTTGTTTTGTTTTTGTTTTGTTTTTTTTGTTGTTTTTTTTTTGGCAGGTTGTAATATTGCGTGGTTGTTATAGCTATACATTTTGTCCTGCTTATGTCCAATTTAAGGGTTCAGTGCTTAAGTGATGATTTTTGCTTGAAATAGAAAGTTGTCAAGAATCACCAAATTGTCGCATAAAGGGTAGTTTTACGGCAGTGGTAGACATTGATCCATTCTTAGTTTTTAGTTAGAACGCTTAGTTTCAAAGATATTTTGACTGTTAAGTTCACTCTCCCGAAAAAAAGGATCACAGTAATAGTGGTACACAGGTTCACAAAGGAGTTGACCAGTGAAACGTGGAATTCATAAACAGTCAGATTTCACACAATTGTAATCAAACTAGAAAAGAGTGGACTTTTAGATTTGCTTGTTCATCGGATTCTTTCCCATTCAAGTAAGTGCTTGTGTGGCCTATATACCGAACCATTCTGGAGTTGTGTCTGTTGTCAAGTCAGTGACTTTAAATCTTTGGCATACATGTGCCAATATATCAACTGCAGCCAGTCCCTTTTCTTCCCTTTTAGGCGAATTTTATCCTGAAATTAATTATTATGTTCCATAGCTGAAATGTTTCAGACTCTAACAGCTTTTGGTGATTTGTAGGGGATCAATCTTGTAGTAATTGTGTCTTAAGTCAGTCCACACTGAAACATTCATTCTGTTTAGTTGTCACCTCAGTTTACTCTTAAATGCCAGGGAATTTCTAACTTATGATTTTTTTCTAGATTGTCACAGACTTCACTGACCGTGTACTTGGCTGGGGTTTTCAATTCACTGATCATGTCAATTATTTGGTAAGTTGTCATGGTAACTGCTATAGAGTTATTCTTAAATTTTTTAATGCAGGGTTATGGGGCCCAAACTTAGAGGAGCAACCCCAGCGCACAGCTTACCCTTAAATTTTCTCTGCTTCATGTTACCAAAATGGGCAAAATCTGTTCTACTCTTTTTTTCAAAACTTACTGAATCAAATCACCACTGCTACTGGGGCTATACAATCCTGTATAGCTTATGATATAATTATGGTGTAAAGTTGCATGCTAGAGCACTTCTTTTGGTTGTGTTTTACTGTATTACAACAAAACGTGTATAAATTTGAAAGAAGAATTTATCCTTTCCAGTTCATTTAGTTTTACTGTAAATTAAATCCTTTTATATGTAAAATTTACAGTGTAACTCTGAAGGAAAATATCCAGATTCTGTTATTCTGTTACAAGCTCTGTGGTTTGTGCCATGTTAGTTGTACCATTGAAATCAAGCTTGAACTGGTTTTTTAATCACTGGGAAAATTTAATCACAAACCTCTTTTTGGAGACAATCTTATTTGGAGACTATAATACTTGAAGGAAATACAAAAGAAATAATTTTATATCTGATAAAGACGTGGCTAAAGTTGAAATCCGATTTTCTGGGCCAAAACAACCCAAAATCTAAATTTTAGTATAAGAATGGATAGATGTACAGTAAAGCTTCTTAATTCGTTCAGTAAATTGGCAATTTGTGTTTTAAACTTGATAGAACACTCCTATTCATTTATTAAACATTACATAAATCACCAGGAAAATTCAAATCACAGACCTCTATTGTTCGAGTGTTTATTGATTTAATTATGAAGTGATATATATCCCTCTCCAAAATAATGTATTCATTATTTTATTTTATTTGGTATTTTTCCACAGCTTAACAATGAGCTAGCAAGGTGCAAACCCATCACAAATATTTATGATGCAACCATTGTGGTCATCTGCAAGCAAGCCCTCTATCCTTTTGTAAGTCTTTAACTTGCTAGTAGAGCCAGCCTTTGCAAATTATTCCATTTTCGCAATTACGAATGTCGAACAGATAGCCTTCCTGTTCCTGTACCTTACAGCCACGTAATGTGGAAACCTTTAATAAGGACTCCTCTGGCCGAAGGAGTGTCCACAAAAACATACTTGACTGTAATTAATACTGGCTTTAGTTTGCTTATTGATTGATTGATTTATTACAATTCATGGCAACTTATACTACTAATGAGAAAAAAATAAGTAAAGGAAGGAGCCATTGGAGTTGCACAAAAGAGCCAGAGACCCCATACAAGGCGCAACACCATAAATACTGTTTACATGAAAAAAAAAACTAAAGTAATATAAACATCATATTCTAAATACAATTAAAAATTCAAAACAATCAAGCGCAATGTGACAAATCGACTAGACTTGACAGTTCCATCGACAGACTAAAAATTACCAGGCCGGCCCAGAAACCCTGCAACACCACGCCTAAATGAGTGTACATTGTGACTCGTACGGTAGATGGTTCCAGCTATCCACAATTCTATTAAACGCGAAAAGATGTTTAAAACACATTCAAAAAAGCGAACGACGTTTCGGCGCTACGTTACGCCATTATCAATTTAAAAAGTGAAAAAATATGAGGTGTAATACGAAGTTAAAAAAAATGAAAAATACATGGAATATTTGCGTGCCCTATGGGCATAATTCCCAAGGTAAGCAACACAATAAGCAAAAAGGAAACAAAAAAATTTACGAAAGTGTCACGTAAACAGTTTGATTGTTTTGCATTTTTAATTGCATTTAGAATATGATGTTTATAGTTAATCTTTTAGCGTTTAACTTCTTAATCAATTCATTTTCTAAATCTCTCCTATTAATTCTGTTAAAATATGAGTTTTTAAAACCGGTAGTTCTAGCAAAGTTTTTCCCTTATTTCAAAGAGTCAAAACTCAGAAAGGTATAACGATCGTCAAGACAATAAAAATTTAGGAAACTACTAAAATCTTCATTAAAATAGCCATTCAAAACTT
>JAEMWC010002079.1:0-32500 GCA_016490735.1 Pachyseris speciosa | reverse complement strand
AAGCTCCTGAGGGAGCCCCCACCCTCTGCATTTCTTAATTTGATGTGTAGTGAACAACGCAGTCTTAAGTCTTCTTAAGGATTCTCATGCAGCCGACGCTTTTTAAACCTGGTTTTCACTAGCGACGCGAGCACAATCGCAAGCACAAGAGCGCTTATTTCACTGTGAAAACTGGCTTAACGCAAGCATAAGCGCAAGCACAAGCACAAGGATCAAAAATTTTCCTTTTCCTTGTGCTTGCGCTTATGTTTGCGTTCGCTTGCGTAGTGTCCGTTTTCACTTGACATAAGCTACTTATGCTTGCGCTTATGCTTGCGCTTATGCTTGCGCTTGTTCTTACGTCGGTAGTGAAAACAGGCTTTACTGAGCTTGTGCTTTCGGTTAGGTTCGAGTTTGCATTCTTCCAAATTTGCGTGGGTCACAACAACGCAGGCGTGAACATAATCGCAATGCTTTAGAACCCTCTTGTGCTTGCCTCGTTCCGGTTTACATTTACATGAAGGTTTCGTACGCTTGTGGTTATGATGATTGTATGCTTGTGCGTGCGTCCCAGGTACAAAAAGCACTAGCCAAGCTTAATACCGCTTTGGGTGTAAGACTGAATCTATTTAACATAATTTGAGTGCTCATTCAGCTACGCCAATTTAACAAACCTTGTAAACGATTCTCTACAACACAGAACTTACTTTTTAAACTATTAACAGGGGTGAAATAAATAACATTCTTGAGTCTAAGAAAACTAAACCATTCTTAAATCAGAACTTTTGATTATTATTTTTTGGTATAAACTTAACTAACAGTCATTGTGCATGGTTATTCCAGTTAAGTATACAGCTCAGCTGTTACTGTGCACAATGTAGCATGCATAAGCGTGGCTAACTAATTTTGCTATGTGAATGATATATGAAATGAATCATATATGAACTGCGGAAATGAAATCAAATGAAGAATGATCCTCGCAGTTGTGAACGCAATTTAATGAAATGCCTTTCGTAAGCTGGTAACTGTTAACACATTCGCACAACCACAAGGATTGGCACGTGGTGAAATAAGTAAAGTCGGTCGTAATATATTTTTAAAAAATTACTGTACCTCACGAAGGTCGCACTGAAGTTCTCGCATTCGAGTGCATCCCGCTCGAAGGGTTGGAAACCAATCTCAGTTGTTTTAATGAAGCGATGCTTCTGAGTGAGCAGGAGTATGGCAAGTCTATTGTGATTTGTCCACAGATTTACGAATGTTTGGAAATTCACAATTCAGAAGATGCAAGCGGAAAACTCGTTATTTTTTAACTTAAACATTAGACTGCTAGCATTTCTTTTCTGGATGATCGAGACCGCAAGCCATCGACAACTCGGGGAGACTCGGGCGAGGAGAAAAGACGGGAATAGACTGGTAACGGGGAAATCCTTCGATAACAAGGACTGCAACCACCTTTTATGAGCCCGCGAGAATGAGCACCTCCAACAAACCCATGTTTTCACTGAAACCGCTGATCACTGAATCTGGTCTAGGTCATTCTTATGTAAGGTCATCCTGGTAACGGCCGGTCTCCTCTAACAGTCCTCGGCTGGTTCGCTTCAGGTTTCGTATTTTTCGCGCTAGCTTGACTATTCATAATGGGACTGCTAGTAGTCTACTTAAAACTCTCAATTAAAGACGGCTCTATTGTGTGAAAATTAAATGCTATCATTAATGAGGTAGTAACCTTAGTTTGCTGCTTCCTCTGCCAGAAATTCCGTGTATCCCCGGCCTCCTCCTGTCAGAAGCTAATACCGGTAAAATCTAAACTCCTATAAAGCTATTGTTCTTGTTTTTAAAGGGCTTTTAGTCACGCTAGTTTTTAGCGGTTCTGTTGACATTCCTTAACAACTAACTATAAACTTAAAATATAAAACTTCAAGTTATTTCTACAATGAAGTCTGAGTCGTGCAAACGAGCAGGAAAATTAACGTAAACTCGAGTGATTTTTTTCTTTTTTGTGTCAATCTTGTCCCTGAATATAAGAAACTGCTGTGAAGCATATATGCAATATGAGAAGTTCAAAACTCTTTACAGCTTTGTAATCATTCGTTATGCCTAACAGCTAGCATTTTGTTTTTGTTATTCTTTTCATCGTTATTTGGGCTAAGGTTTTTCCAATCAGTTTTGGCGCGAAGGAAACGGTTTTGGAGGCGCGACAAAGCACAGCTTATAGCAGCCTTTCTGCTGTCGATAAAAACTGCTTTGCGATGTTATAACCGAAGCGAAAATCGCCTCTTATGCGTAGTACTTCGTGACAAAACTAGATTAGACCGCTGACGCAGGCTGTCAGAATTGCTTCGGATCAATTTTTATTGATTACAAGGTTGCGCGTGAAAGAAGTGCATGGTGAAGAGGGCATGACATATCGTCATGACGAGATATTTACTGCGACAGAATCGCTGAAGATAGCGTAACTAAGGCCCAGTTGCTCGAAGCATGGTTAGCGCTAACCGAGGTTAAATACCATGACAACCAATTGATTTTAATACATCTTAACCAATGGTTCGCGCTAACCATGCTTCGAGCAACTGGGCCCAAGCCCCTTTATTCTGAGGTCACAGCATAGAGTAACAATTGCACTGCAGAGATTTTTAAACAGAATAATATAGTAAATGAAGGGCCCGGTGCAAGTGGTGTGTGAGGGCATAATTGAACTTGAAATCTAAATTTCTCCAAGTCAGACTGATATGTTTAGGAACGAATACGGGATCAAATTATTGCTGCGTCTTACATGATGATCATGTAAGACGCAGCAATAATTTGAAGTTTTTCTTATTCGACGGGCGGAGTCGGGATTTAGAAGGGGTGGGTTTATGCAAGGCGGAACTGAGAAGAGAGGGTTCAGTAAAACCATGATTTCAAAAGTGTCGGGAAACGATTCAAAGGAAGACAGTAGTAAGAAGCTGTTTTTTTTTAATTCGAACCATTAGGATCATAAGATAAGTTGCCGAGTGATGTATCGTGTATGATACTAAGACTTCAGCGAAGAGAGAAGGTCGGAGTTAAGGCCAAATCATGTATTGCCCTCACTTGGCACTCGCCCTTCAAGGATTTGTCCAAAAGAATTTCCTTGCTTTTGTTGCTTCATGCTTCTATCTCCAGTTGAGTGAGAAATCGTTAAATAAATATGACTAATCAAGTATTTTAAATGTCTATGTAAATATATGAACCTTTTAACCCTAAATTTCTGTTAACCCTTATTCCTTTGAAAATAATGTGCACGGCGGTTTTGCAGGTCACAGGGAAATTTTGTATTCTTTACCGTAATAAATTCGCCCAACAAGTATCAGAAAGCGTCTGTAGCGACCCTTGAGTTGTTTCTTGATTGAAATTTGTGGGCACGACACCATTTTTGAGCAAGACTCGGATATGTTGTGGTTCAGGTTTATCCTTGGTTTAAAATTTTCTTCCTTTATTTTGTGCTACCGTAAAAGCTCTATTAACCCCCCCCCCCCCCCCTCTAATAAGTCCCCCGTTTGGAATCGGTTTTTCTAATAAGCCCCTCCTCTCTAATAAGCCCCCCCCCCCACCCCCCTTGGGACATGAGATTTTGTAATTAGTCCCTCCCATTCCCTCTTACGAAATCCACTTTATGAAGTCCAGTTGGTTTGTTTTGAACAACTCAAACACATAATACTGTTTGCTGCTTTGTATTAAATAATAAAGTTTCACTACAGTTGTTTGAGTTTTGTGGCATAAGAATCTTCTTCCAAACGTTTTCCACGATTTCTTCCAGTACGCTAGTAGTTTACATACTTATTATACTAGATACGCCGTGAGTCATAATCTCTACAAACCACGAGTCAGAACAAACACTGGGAAACAAACTATATCCTATTTGGCTTCCATCTTTTGGCATAATATTCCTTCTTATTTGAAAAATCTTAATGTGTATCAATTTTCCAAACAAATTAAGCTTTACCTCTTCTCTGAACAACTCGAAAATTCCATGAGATAACTAACATTTTGAACATTTAACTCCTTTGAATATCCACTGCTCATATGGTTCGGTCTGTCTCCTTGTGTTTGCACTTTATTTACTCTTCTCTTTCAATCCTTTAATCTTATTTTGTTTTGCACTTAAAAGGCAAGAGAATAACTCGAAAACCGCAAGGTTCTTTTATCCTCCTGGCTCAACTTTAAGCATATCTATTTTTTTAAGCAACTGTAGTTTAGTCACTTGCTATGTAAATATGTCTTTAAGTGTTTTGAGTAAAAAAGCATTGTTGTTGTTGTTGTTGTTGTTGTTGTTTTGTACAAAAACTATTCGATTCTAAGACGATTTGAAATAAGCCCCCCCCAACCTTCTCTATTAAGCCCCCCTCCCTAATAAGCCCCCCGTCAATGAGGCCTGAAATTAAATAAGCCCCCCGGGGGCTTAATGGAGCTTTTACGGTAATTATCGTACATTTACACGCGTTACCATACCCAAAAACAAAGGTGAAAATTTTTAAAGCAAGGATAAAATTGAACCACAACAGATACGTGGGCTCCGTTATGATTT
This sequence comes from Pachyseris speciosa, assembly GCA_016490735.1. Taxonomy (NCBI): domain Eukaryota; kingdom Metazoa; phylum Cnidaria; class Anthozoa; order Scleractinia; family Pachyseridae; genus Pachyseris; species Pachyseris speciosa. The sequence goes on along the minus strand of JAEMWC010002079.1, from coordinate 27,972 downwards.
CAAAGAAAGGAAAGTTTAATACTGCACGTCTTGAAGATGAAAAAAGTGCTACTTTATAACCTGGAGCTTTCCAGAGGAGAACATGCATTTAAGTAATGTTTAATAAATGAGCAGGAGTGTTTTATCAAGTTTAAAACACGAGGCGCAGCCAAGTGTTTTAGGACTTGATAAAACACGAATTGCGAATTCATTGAACGGCTTAAAAAGCTTTACTGTACATCTATCCATTCTTACACTAAAATTTAGATTTTGGGTCATTTTGGCCAAGAAAATCGAATGTAAAATTTAGCCGTGTCTTTATCAGATATAAAGACACTCATTAAAAATTAATTTCTTTTGTATTTCCTTCATGAATTATTAATGAGGTTTTTAGAAAGCACTTCATACGTGTAAGATGTAATTTAACCCCTTCTTTTTTTTCAGTGGTTACCCAAATTACCATTAAAACCTTCCACCAAGAATGGTCTACTACACAGCGAAACAGCGACCATCCAGTACTCTGGAAAACAGCCTTGTATGTTGATTTGGTAATTTAATTGTAGATAGAAGCACTAAGCAGTAGTACTCTATTTTTTTTTTATAAGTAACTGAAATACAGGGTGAGGTGTGGTTAAATCTGCCCCTGTGTAATCTATTATTGAACGTTAATCGCTGCATAGGTTTATATTAAGAGATGAGATGGTGAAAGGGATCTTCCCAGGAATAATGCCGAAGGAAAATGTTTGAGGTCACATGGCCAGTAGATATTAGCCTTATTACCCATCCCCAGTACCCATACCTTAAGGTATCATACGCTATAAAGTATGATAAGATCTTTTTAAAGTATTGCATGTTACGAATATTGGATTAGGCCCCCGTGCAAAAGGTTGCTTCAGCTCTGCCGTGACCGGCCGCAACTTGAGTCACGCAATTTGACGTAGCCACAACGCGAGTCACGCAAGTTTTCGCACGATGGGGCAAAACGATGTAAATAGTTACTTGCTAATTAGTTTGTATGTAGGGAATTGTATAATTATCGTGACACCTAAGTGGTTAGTTCTTGCTTTATTTTGTGCGTAATTTTTAGCTTTTCGAACTGGGAGAGAACGGCTAAAGGTATTCACGGTGAAGGGCTTATTTAGTCAAGTAACAAACTGCATCTTTTCCATGGAAATTTTATATATCTAGTTAGAATTCTTCCTTGACGTTTTCTGCCGAGCCATTGGTCAGAAAAGGTCAGGTGAGGCATATCTCACGTGACAACGGAGAAAACCCTCGGTCACTCGGTGATCACGTGCTGTGAGGGCTTGAAAGCATAACTTGAACGTTACGTAAATATAGAATCTAAAGCAGCGTGACACGTTGTTGACTCGCGTGGAATCGACTGAAGAAAAATACTGCATGGTTTATTGTATGTGCACAGTAGCGGAGGAAAAACATTTTTTTGGAGGATTAGAGTAAAGTAGTTTCGAATCACTGATCTGCTCAGAGTTAAGTTAACTAAAAAGCCCTTGGCTTTAAAACTGCACCCAATACTCATTTTTAAGCGATTTGGGCGTTCTTTAGTGATGCTTTTTTGTGTGGGATTTGTTTTCATAGTATGGTTTGCTGAATTAAAGTCTTTTTTAATGTTTGTTTCTGCCTCCACCTATCAATGCATTTACAGTGCTGTAGCCCTTAATTCACTTCCATTGTTCTTGTAATGGTGGCCCGCGAAAGTCCCAAGAAGCCGGAGAAAGGGTGGAGTGGGAAAGGGGACTGTACCGGCCAGCTATAGTTCTGTCGGGTTGATGAAGCCATGATTACTCTGACAAGGAGGAATGTCATTACTGGGTAAAACAGTCATTGTTTAGGTTTGATCGCCCTCTAGTGGTGAGGTTAGCATAATCAGGGTCACTCTGATGATAACTTCCGATTAGGATGTCGAAACGCCGGTTAGTTAGCCTGCGGCCTGCGAACAGGCTTCCCGTTCTCGAAGTACCCTGCTCGGCGCTTCGCGCCGAATTTGCTGTGCTCCACCAAGCCAGGCGCCTGTTCGCAGGCTACCGGTTAGTGTAACTGGCAACAGTCCCTCTCTTAGTGTCACCCACCCGGATGGCTAGAATTTACCGAGTTTCAACGTGATGATTTCACTGAAACGGGAAGGTATAAAAGAAAATTGCAATGAGAATGAATGCGGTAGGAGTCTTCAATTCTGCTCAGTTATCACTGATTTGACAGGCGCTTCTCGCTGTGCTTGAGTTACCCTGGTATACGCTGGTAAAGCAAGGACGCAGTTATAAACGCGAGGTAAAAACCAGTGAAGACTTCCTTTCCTTGCGCATTAGGTGTGTAACGCAGCGACTTCTCGGACCAGATCCTCGGCGGAAAATATGAAGGATGAAGAGGAGAGGGGTGGGGAGAGTGGACTGCCAGGCTCCCCACCTCCCCAAGATCCCCCATCTTGGGGAAGATGGACGCCCCTTTCCTGATTTCCTGTAGCTAACCATTGTGTTCCTCGCACAAATAAACTTTGTCCCCAGACTTAAACAGTATTGAAATGTTCAAGATGGCGGTGAGAACACCATATATGTATATACATGCAAAACTGTGTGACCCAGTATTTAACATAACATGCTGATACATATGGCAAGAAATGTATTGCATTAAATTTTGAAAGCAAGTCAACTGAGGCAACTTATATATGAGTTGTTTATCACCAGTCAAAGCCATTTAACTCTTTCTCTACCGGTCGATTTGGTCGCCTTTTTTGAAAATTTCGGAGGGTAGGAGTTGTCAAATCGACCTGGCTTCTCCATATAAGGGGTTACCACGGCGATTTCGCTGGTCCACAACACCGAAGGCTCTATCTTTGTTGGCACGCTCGTCATGCTAGCTGTCGTTTATTTCTAAAAGAACACTGCAGCTGCAATTCGTTGCTTATTTGATTTATAAGTGTGTTCGAGCTATTTTGCACCGGGGAAGCCCCCTGCTTGGCATCATAAAGCTGGGGTTGATGGGTAGAGGCAATCCTTTGAAAGAATACAGAGGTGAGAAGCAATTTCACACGAAGTGGGCCGCTCAAAGTATTCGAGCGAGTGATGGCAATCCACGGAGTGAAGTTGGGGGTCTTTAGTCGTTTTGTGAGTGGATTCCGTTACCTGGCATGGCAATTTTGGCGAGTTTTGACTTGTAAATAATGCAATCGGTGCAATATTTTGCCAGCAGGACCGGGTGGATGGAAACTGGCAGACTTTCATGCTGCTGTTAGGCAAGAATATCCCAGGATTCCTTTGGGGCACAAACGTGAAAATTACAGACCTTGACAGCAACTGAAATGAAATTGTGTTAACCGCATCGCGCTAAAAGAAGTGAGCAGTAAAAAGTGGAACAAATTGCAAGAAGTGGAGTCGAAGTTTGCTGGCAATGTAAACCTTTAACTTCAATAGGAATTTTTGTCTTGAAAACTTCAAGACAAAGTTGCGTGAATTTTGGTGTTGTCCGAGAGCGATTTTGGTTTTCAAAGAGAATAAACAGTCATATTAAATGAAAATTGGGAGTTTCGGTCAGTTTCCAGGGTGATGAAATCTGAAAAACTTATCATTTTGCAATAAAAATGCTTCATTTCAACCATAGTCCGGGATTTGGGAAAGTTGCAGGTTTTCAAAGCATTGGTCTTCTACGACCAATATTTTGGTGAGCAGTAGAAAAAGAGTTAAGCAATATTCTGAAAGTCTTTGTCTACCAAAGTCTAAAACTTTGCCTTTAACGGCAGCAAACGAGGCAGCACAGCTCGAGGTCAAGGTGAAAAGGACAGTAATTCGACAGTCACTCTTATCCATCCTTACAAGGGCATTGAAAATGACCAACCTCGTTCCCAGGGTCTCTTCTCTTCCCGAGGAGAGACCCTGGGAACGAGGTTGGAAAATGACGTCTTGTTCTCAGACTCTTCGCTTTTGTCTTAGGGACACGTTCAGTGCCTTTCCATGATTTCCTGTACTTTTTAGTATTCCTTTTCTTGCTGACTATCTTGCGTTTTGTAACCTGATTCTTCTTGCGCTTTTTCGTTTCAATCGTGTTACATGTGTCGGAAGCCCGGGATCCCACCAATCTTCAACATGTTTCCGTTTCTTTCTCCTTTTAGCTCGCTTTGAATACTCGTTGCTGGCCTCGGAGGAAAACGATTAAGATCGAGAAGTTTCACTGCTTGTGCTGCTATCAGAAACATGTTCAGAATCTCCACATTTATCCGACCCATCCGCCATTTTCCTACACAAGCCGGTCAATGGTCAGAGCCCGCACAATTTTGGCCAGCGGGAACCAATAGACAGAGGGTAGATACGTGGTGTTTCAAGTAATGTAATTATCATTTAGAGGTTTGATATGGCCGAGTAGAATTGCTCTACCTATCAGAACACTACATGACAATTTGATTTAAGACATCACGTACCATGGAGAAAGAGACAAACTGTGCATGTTTCTTAAGAGCGCTTCCCAAGCCCGCAATCCTTTTGTACAACAGCATACCACATGTAATACCCGATCCTTTAAAAAGTTTTCGTATAACAGAAACAAGAACGGAATTCCAAACTCCTGACTTTTTCTTGCAGGGGAGCACGCCTCAGTTAAATGTCCAGGTCGGGTGCATACTCTCGCCAAACTAGAATCAAGTGGTCTCGCGAAGATCAGTTAGGGATTATGGTCTGTCTGTGCCGAGCAGTTGCAGCTGCCTTTCGCCAAACAAATTGAACTGAAAAGGTATCCGTTCCTGGGTTTCTGGAGATGCAGACAACTATGAATTTACAAATTTGACAATAATTTAACTCTGATTTAATATTAATTAATAATAATTTATTACTTATATAGCGCCATTTGCAAATACAGATCAATGGCGCTTTACAATTTTTAAATCACATCTACTCTAATAAATAAATGAAATCAAATGTTGGTTTTTGGGGAGAGGGGAAAGCCGGAGTTCCCGGAGAAAAACCTTTCGGAGCAGAGTAGAGAACCAACAAACTCAGCCCACTTATGACGCCGAGTCCGGGAATCGAACCCGGGACACATTGGTGGAAGGCGAGCGCTCTCACCACTGCGCCAACCCTGCTCCCCGCTAACGCTGATGTGTGAGTCTCACGTTGATGCTATGCATTATTGATGCACATCTATACATGCACTGAGCTAATAGCATCCTTTGAAGAACTTAACTATTGATAACTGCGAAATTTTAATTACTGTTCTAACGATGTTCAAGTAAAGAAGACGACCCCATTCGCACAAGCGATTAGCTGGTAAGCTCTTGAGACTGTCTTTGTGATGCAAATCAAGATTATACTTTCAAAGACGCCTGAGTAATCTTAAAAACTTCGGGCTTCTTTGTATTAAATGATGACACAGTTAGTCTCAAGAAACGCCAGCATCTTGCCACAAAAGAAATATCGACCTGCCCAGTGATTAAAATCCTTCACTGAACAGTCCAAATTATTTTTAAAAGACGCCGTGATCTCCGGAATATATGCATACCGAAGGTCTACGAACTATGTACACACTCATAAATCGGCGCAATTAGTCTGCTAAATGTGTGGTAATTGATCCCCTGCAGTTATAAGTGTCGAAACTTAACCGATTGTTTTTTTGTTTTATTTTCAATTACACAAAAGAAAACGGAAAAGGAAAAAATATAAATAGCTGCACGTGCATAATACCTCGGTCAGACAGGGCGGGTACTCTATCAGTATGGATGCAACGATCTGTTGAATTTTTTTGTCCTTGTTGTCAAAGCTGCGCTTCGTTTCCTTCGACGCGGTTAGGAAAGGTCAAAAACTTTCCTGAGTGATGGCACGCGAAATATAGAGTTCTCGAATACATAGATTAGGTAATAAGGTTTTTGTGATGTTTCGACTAGACTTGAAAAACTCGGCCCAACCGAATTTAAAGATGCATTACATATTGGCTTCATTGACAGCCAACACAGTATTGCCAAGACAACCACTATGTCTCTTGCCTTTTCAAATTATTGTTGCGTGGGGTGGGGTGACCATGGTCAAACGAGCCATGTTTGTTGCGGTGACTCTTCTCTCGATGATTATTTTTATTGTTTTGGTTTTCTTGTCTTAGGCCTAAAACAGATACGGTGAACAATAAGCCGAAAACATTTTACCACGTCGAACGATTCAAGCGAAGGGTGGGTCAATTTAGAGTCGTTTGTAAATGATGATTTCGGACTCTTTTTATGTTATACGCTATTTTATACTCGAAATATGCAATAGAACAAACAAAGGAATTAAGACCTGATTGCGCGCGCGTGGCCAGTGCCAGCAAAAAGGGGGGGGGGGGCGTTACGGAGACAATCCCCCCCCTTTTTAACCCCTTCTTCACGCCTCTTTAGTGTGTCCTGAGAACTTAGAATACGAAGAAAAAGAGGCAGAGTAATCATGGTTTTAACCAGCGACAATCCAGCTTCTTTATGACCTGAAGCAAGCGATTGTTTATGTTTAATTATTTTACCACAAAATACAAATAACGATAAAACAAAACAGTTACACAAAGCAAATGAAAGTGGCGAGGAAGCCCAAAAGGAAACCATGACGCTTATAGACATTGGGCTCCCTCAGAGTAAAAATATAGTTAACAGTAACAGTAAGGCCAGGATCGAAAGTAAAATACAATGAGGGTAGGTGTAAATTAACTAAATACATAGACTGAGTTGACAAAATATAAAGTATGGTACATGTAACAATGAGTATAAAAAATAACATCAGACTTGTGAAGAAAGATAACTATTTACTACAAGATTTTTACCTAATAATTCGCATATATTTTTTTTTTTTCAATTTCGTTTTGAATGAGTGGAGAGAATTAGATTCTTTAAGATCATTTTCTAAAGAGTTATAATAAGTTGGTCCTTGGAAACTGACATAAAATTTACGAAGGTTTGTTCTACAAAAGGGAAGGTGAAAATCGTTCGCGTATCTAGTAGCATAGCTATGGACTTGTTTATATTATGAAAGGTGTTCCTCATCGTGGTTTCAAATGATAGCTGAGTTAATCTTTTGTCTCACGATTTTGAGTCACAAAGATGTGGATCGCGACGTTTCGACCGCTATACTGCTGGTCTTCATCAGGCGATGGTGTCGACTGGCTGCATGTGAGTATAAGAAGCACCGTGGCTGGTGGTGATTGGTGCGTTTCGATCCTCGCTTAGGCTGTTGTTGATTGGAGGATTTCGATCTTTGTCGTTCAGACTAGAAATTGTTCCCTCAGCGGTCCGCTTTGGTACTGATCGGCTGTTGTGGTGTTTGATCGTGGGCATCCACTCTTCAGGAATTTCAAGGCAAAAGAGAATGGTTAAGAGAAAACATAAGTTTACCCAATTCTAGTTGTCTAATATCGGAAAGTTTTAGTAGCTCTAATTCTTTGAAAATAGGGTCTGAATGAGAATCGAAAGTTGATTTAGAAATAAATTACCATTTCTACGGCTAAGAATAGAAATGCTACAGAACAAAATTCTACAAAATCTCAGTATTTACGTCAGTGATGTCTAAAAAATCTCGTTACTTCAAGTTGGCTATATCCATCTTTACCATGTTTTACAAAACCAGTTTGACGCATGTCAGTTCGTCAAGGACCGACTGGACCCTGTCAATCTCTCGATGCTATTGAATTTTAGGCTTGGGTCTGTTTTGCTCCCTTGGCCTACCAAATGTGGGCGGGTATAGGGTATGACTCGAAACATGTCCAAACAGAACTGAGATTTGTGGAGGTTAAAGTTTTCGACATGTGGTGGCCGGGAACCTCTCGTAGAAACGATATGGTGGTTAGGTTGCCTTGCCTCTTCTAAGCCCCAGATGATATCAGCAAAAATATTCTCTCTACTACTTTTGCAAGTTTCGTATGATGTTGGTGGTAGAATTTAACAACATCAATACATTATATCTTTGTGATGATTTCCTTAATTCTCATAGCGTTTTATGGTTGCTTGTCTCTATAACCTTTTAAGCCCCAGCTTATATCAGCAAGATTATTCTCTCTACTACTTTTGCACGTTTCGTATAATATTGGTGGGAAGAATTTTATAACGTCAATACATCTTATCTTTGTGATGATTTCCTTAATTCTCATGGCTTTCATGCTTGCTCAAGAAGTGATTGAGTAAGGAGAAATTTGGTTTTGGTAGTTAATACTGAGTGCGAGTCTTGAATGACGTCAGAGCGTGGTGTGATTCATGAACGTGATTTTAGTCCAAAGTACAAGGTAATATAGGCGACCACAAGTTTTGTCAAATCTTGTATCAAGCCAGTTGAAGAGAAAAAATGTCAAAAACCGTATTTGAAAAAACCGATACAAGTGTTTGGGTGTTTGGAGCTGCTTGAATTTTGCCGAACAAACTTGTGCATTGCTGTTTCGCGAAAGGCATGACATGTTTGCCCAAAGCTACTCATGAATGACAGTTATAAATATTACAGGGAAGCCACCAGACGCGAGTAGATCATTCCGTTTGGACAAATATTCTGCATGGAATTAAGGTTAGTTTCAAGTTGTATTCTTTTGAGTTATTGGGCTAACTTTGGGGCTTAAATTCCCATGAATATTTTGAGAAGTTCTACAAAATCACAGAAACCGAGACACGGACTCGAGTTAGTGTAGTATTGTTCACCCGGTGTTATTAACTGACGTACTCAAATTAGAAACTGGTTGTCAAGGAGATAATATAAATATCACCATGTTATGTGAGACTATCAACCGAGACTATGAGAAGACCCATTGAATTGACCTCAAATTATAAGCAAAATGCTTTGACTTAGTAATGTGAACGGGACTAGAAATCAGAAAGGAGATAGTGGTGTATTGTGATTGAATTACTCATGTCACATGTTGCCGAAGATTACGTTACCCTGTTCCAGGCTCTCGGATATTTGGGGCAAGCAAAACAACGAGAAAGAAATAGGGAAGAAATTCGAGCCCCGCGAAAGTTTTTTCGCCCCGGCTGGAACAGGCTACAAAAACGTCAACAAATATGGAAATTGCTGTACTCGAACAGCATCTTTGACGTCGCACACAGTGTATAATCCTCTCACTTAGTACGCGCGCTGTGATTGTTTAATTTTGCGGGCCGTATTCTACAGTACGGCCCGCTTGACTTCAACTAGTTTTCTTTCCCGCGCGCCGGATTAACCTCGGAGATACAATAAATATCTTACCAACCTCGTTTTCTCGGTCCGTGCTGTAAGTTACGGATCCTCGTTTTTCCCATTAATTTATGGCCCGCTCGTTTCGCGCTTGGGCCATAAATCAACAGGAAAAAACTCGTGAAGTATCACTCCAGCCACATCCCACAAGCTTTACGTTTTCATTGCTTGTTTTATTGATATGTGGGTATTTGAGCCTGAGCATTAGCTATGCCATGCTGATGAGGCCTAACAAGGCCGAAACAGCTGTCCATGGCTGCTAATGCTTGGGCTCAATCTTTGCTTTGGTAGATTTAAGGGGTAATGCCCGCTACCATGTGGCCTTAGTGCCTTTAGAGTGGCTTCAGCTTACTTGATCACATTAATTTGTGAAGTATCCAGGAAAAACTCGGTCCGTAACTTACAGTACGGACCTCGAACTCGGTTAGAGAATGAAAGATGCCAAGGTACAGAAATTAGGTTAGATTCTGGATGACCCGGCTTTGAGGTGGCTCATCTTACTATATTGATGCTCTGCACTTTTAGTTTGCGCTTTTCTCTGTGGGACCAAGGTAGACTACTGATAACAACTACTACTAAACAAACAGAAAAAAATTAGACAAAGTTCCTTTGTTCAGATCACGGCGTTCTGCTCTGCCTCGCGCTTACGTCAGATACAGATCTTCGACGGTCTGGCACATACCCTTTATAATAGTACACTCAACAAAATTACTCAATTCTGATTGGTCGAGAGCAGTACAATTATTAATCCCAAATAGTACTCGCGGGATTACCTATAAGTTAAGCTTAGTGCACTCAACAAAATTTAGAATTTTGTTGAATGTATTATAAACAAAATTAACAGGGCTCGAGACCAACGGTAGCCAACTAGCCACAGACTAGTAAAAAATTCCATTTTGGCAAGTGGATTTTGTACTTCACTAGCCATTTTGGCTAGTGAAAAGTTCAAAGCACTGGAGGACAAGACGGGGGCACCCAACGAGCAAAATCAACCAAAAGCTGTAGAAAGGCATTTTTAAGTACCTTATGGTGTTTGAAGTCTGTTTAAAGCGATGTTTTCATAAGCTAGAAGAAGTTCATCTGTTCTGATTCCCTAGCTGAAATTTTAATTAACCGAAAATGTTAGGGAACGAAATCTTCCTTTGAGAAATTGCAAGCTGAAATGAACTTTCCACGAACTTACTAGCGAACTATTTTCCTTCCGAAAATGCTAGCTGACTTTTTTGACTGCCCAAAACAGCAAATACGACCTTTCCGAAAACCTAAGGGGCTATGATTCCCCAATTTCGAATCTTTTAGGTCACGTTTTAGTTACGAAAATCCGAGTGCACTCTTTAATCGACGCCGAAAGCGCAAGGCGAATTACCCTCCACCGAACAGAAAGCTACCGAAACTTGTCGATGGGTGCCCCTGACAAGAGGGAAACCAAATGAAAATTAATTTCAAATGTATCACAAAAGAAAATGGAGTCGTGCAAGTGAACAGATGGTTGACTTTTTCTTCCTTTTTTTATTTTTCATACTAATGCAATGAACGGAAAACGAACTACTTCCCTAAGACTTATCTTTATTATAAAATTTTCAAATGTCAAACATACTTATTTCTAAAAAGCTGATAAGTTGCGACATCAGTATTATAGTTGAAAAAGAAAGTACCTAACTGAAACTGCTTTTCACAAGTCTGGCTAGTGAAAAATTTGTTTTGGCTAGTGAATCAAACCTCTCACTCAGCCACTGGGCTAGTAAGCTGAAAAGTTAGCCGTCTCGAGCCCTGAAAAAAATCGCACGACTTTCTCGTACAATTCGTGATTCAGAATAGATTCGTGATTTTGAAAGTTCTCAAATTTGAGAACTTTCAAAATCACTCTTACCTATTAATCACTAATCGTACTCGAGGTTGTGCAATTTCCTATACGAATTTCGTGAAATTTAGACCAAGTTTTACGGTCGCGTCTGGAACAATTCGAGTTGAGTCAAACAAAAAGAGAATCGTCATTCCAAGTGTGACATATTAGGCCACCAAGTAAAGTGCTTCTGTCTTTTCTTATTTATTTATTTTTATTTTGAGTGGCTAGTAGATTGATTATTTTTTTGGCGCATACCAGTCTAAAAGAAACCAAATTCACCTCTGTGTGCCCCTCAGTGTGTGACAAACAACACGCCCTTCCAAAAAAATAAAGAGCAGTAACATCTACAAGTAGACGCACAGGCAAACTAGTGCTCGATTTCAGATTTCATTTAAAAAATGTTCCTATGTACAAACGATTTTCCGATACTTAATGAAAGTAAACTTTGTGGCTTAGGGTCGCACACTCGTTACCACGTATATAATCGAACTGCTAATCGATGTAAGTCAGATCACCATGGAAATTGTAAGTAGACTTGCGAATTACGTAGTTGCATGCCGATCAGGACGCACTATTCCACATTCAAAGTCTGATCTGATTCCCCTAGCTCTGTATGAACAGATTTGATCAGTTTTAAAAAATAAACAGACTGGTTGCTTTGCAAAGAGTTAGATGCCACAAGATTGAGCAAACCCGATTCAGTCAGCGATACGGATACCTGGACTCTGGCGAAAACTTTAAATTAATCAAATTTGTCATCCAACTAACTTAAACCCAAAAGATAAAGGTAGCAAGTCTTGAGAAACTGGATAACTGCAAACTTTACATCCACTCATAACTCATACACTGTAGAATACTCCTATGGGGCACAGTAAGCAAATTTTATTAAATTACCAACATCCAATGAGAACTTGATAACAACCAGAGAGCATATGTAAATGCTGACGCTTTTTGCGGAAATCCACGTTAAGGTAGCAGGTGACTCCCAAGCATATGCATGTCAACTGCGGGAGATAACCGTTGTTTATTACTTTTTACATGTGTTGTTCAACGGTTTAAGCAAACAGTGGCGAGCGAACGTACAATTCACTATAATTTACAGATAGAGACTCTTGTGGTTTGACTGACTGTTTGAGAAAAGCATTTGGAACACTGAATAGAACGCACAATTTCCGTTTGAATAATTCGGTTGGGAAGTTTGCCGGGGGTGGGGGTTGTCGCTTGTCTGAATTTTAAAATTTCCCGTGTCGGTGTTTGAATCGCTAATCAGTCTCGGCCTTGATTTCACTGTCGGAATTTTGCCGGGGATGAAGTCTCTCGTCGGGATTTCATTTTATGTGCTGTCTCTACTTATTGGGCCATGTTTTACCCTGGCAGGGCCTCTCAAAAGGTCCCCAAAACTTTGTATCCGGTCAGACACAACAAAATAACCCTACTGATCCCAATTAAAATTTCCGGTTTCTTTTTTTGCGATTGGTAAACAGCCAGCATTAAGAGCTTAATCAATCAATCAAGTACACGACACGACACGACTTAAAAATATCTTCAAAACCGCACAAAGAATAGATCCTAGACTTTGATCGACGGCTTCAATCACAAGGTTAGCCGAGGTGACATTCACACTCAACTAAGAACGAACAAAGACTTCAACAACAGTGTTCAAACTTCATATCAAAGTTCTTGGCTTATTTTACGAAATCCTTTCCATAAACAATATCAGAATACCAGTTTCTGATTTTTTTTTTGCTCAAAGTTAAGCCGATATGGGGTCGGTAATCCTTCTGGACATTTTTGGGACGCGGCAGTTTGGATTGATTTTATATGTATTCGTGAATGTATTCAACTACGAGGGACTATAGTGAATCAAAATTATAATTCCTGTGGTATTCACTCTTACAAGCGCCCACCTTCAATACCTTCCGCCGTGCAAGTAATCACCTATAAAGTAGACACTTTGGGTGGTCATTTATGGCAGGTAAATGTCAGCTTTTCTTGGGCGAGTTGACACGTAACAATTGTGTCAAGAAATGGAGTCGTGCAAGAGTTCATACATTTCTCTTGAGACAAGTTATTCAGTAACATCAGAAGTCAGTGAAAGAACCTTTTTGTTCAAAGAGGCCCTATTTTTGTCACTATCTATTTCACAGGATTGTCCCTCGCTGGACATGAGCTCTAAAGCCTACAAAATGAATTTTGCACAACCTTTTTCGAGTCCTCGTTAGAATAAAAATGTTAATTATTCTGAAAAATTCTCAGTGGAGATTAAGAGAGGTAAAATGGTCACATGGTTTTCGTCTTCATTTGTTCACGACTGGCACTGTGTGATAGCGAGTTTAGCGATAACACAACTAAGCTATTGAAAATTGAGCAACACTGCACAGATTCTGTAAGTGTGTATCCGCGTCATCATATCATGAAAAGCTGTTGGAAGTTTCAGTTTTTCCAGGGCATAGTCAATGCCTTTTCCTGAAAGAAAACAAAATTCATCATTCATCTTCATTCCTGTTAACAATAAGACAAACAGCTAACTGTACAGCAATTTTTGCACAGACTTTTGAGCTTAAATTCCTTCTGTACCGAAGTCTTTCAGTTCACAGCATTGGTCAGTTTGTTTCGCTGGATTTGTTATCCGAGTACCTTAGCTTTGGTTGCAGAAATTTCAAACGTTTTATAACCAGCAAATTTTTGTACACAAATCCTGAAAACAAATAACTAGGTCACTAAATAAAACTTTCTAACCTCTCTCGATATTTAGACGCTCCATCCCGAAAATATTTAGTGTGGAAAATTCGATAAGCTGCAAGGCCATTCAAATTTTGCTTCACGCTGTGCGTTTTGCCCACTGTGGCAGAGAAAAGATAATTTAAAATCCGAACCATTGTGCACGCTGCGATAAACACAGAATGTAGCTAATGTAACAGACGTTCACCGAATTTCGACAGTCACGACAAGAATGAAAACTCCATTTCACAAGAATGCCCTTTGATTTGTTTATACAGTTGAGCGCGGTAACATGCAGCTTTGGTTTGGTTTACAAGGCCACGAGTTAATTAGATAGCAGCGGGACATCCGTCGAAAACAACGCAATCGAAGAGTGCTTTATGTAGCAGGTGGAAAGGCCCTCGGGAAATAATATCATTCTTAAGGGATTTTTAATTGATTGAGTCGCAATTCTGATTGTTTGTTTGGCGACCAGCACGTGCTTGTTTTTGTTTGGAAAGCGTCAGGGATAGTTCAAAAGCTTTCAAAAAGGACATTGCTAATTTTTTTCGCCTCACTGGGCTGGATGGGTCTGTTTGGGTTACAAGTAATTTTGGTGCTCTAGAAGGAAAAAATGTAACATTGTCTTCGATTTAATGTCTTTGGTCAATTACTTAGGGCTCCGTATCTGCCAGTAAAACAGCATTGTTCCGAAAAAAAATGCAATTATTGTTTAATTATTTGAAGGAGATATAAAACCTTTCAACTTTGACAGCTACAGTTTCAGTTAAAATTGATGAAAGTTGTCCGACTTTCATTTCAGTTAGTCCGCTAAATAACCGTGAAAGCATATTGTGCGCCGTTGCTCAATTGCATCGGGTTTGTCTTGTTTATTAAAAGACCGAAACGGAAACTACATGGAAAACATTTTAATTTTATGAGTTACGTTGAATTAGCACTGAAATTCATTCTAAAGGAACTGCAAAGTCGTAACTTCCACAAAGGGGTATTAAATTCAAAATACTGATGCTCCCTCTCCTTGAAAGTAAGACTTTCAACAAATCTTTCCAGTTCTTTAGTTCAAATACTTTAAAGTTTTGGAAAATCTATCAGCTAAGTGTCTATGTTGTGGTTCAATTTTATCCTTGGTACAATTTTTATTTTCCTTTGTTTTGTACTCATTATCATACATTATCATACACAAGAACAAAAGAAAATAAAAATTGAACCAAGGATAAAATTGAACTACAACATCTACACAAACCAGGACACAAACACATATATGACTAATTTTTTCTCTGCGCGCCATACATTAGTTTTCCCGCGCTTTCAGCGCGTGACCTCGTGGACCAGCTGCGTGAAACGTGTAACGCACATGGCTTGCCTGGTGTTTTAATTGTCCACAGATTTGTTTTTATTTAAATCGCAAATTACTACACTGCTGCCGTTATTACACACAAATTACTACTCTGGTATTTGCTTGATATCAGTTGCTAATTGAAATCATCACTTTCCAAAGGCGTTAGTCTACTCATTCACTCATTCTTCAATTTGGTGAATAAATATGAGCCCTCTCAGCGTAAAAGCGATACATCTTTTATCCACAAAGGCCATAAAAGCTTCGGCGATGCCCTCGGTCAAACACAAAACAAATAAGCATTTTTGGTCATTGTACATGATTGAATCTTCTACCTGATACCGTTGACTTGTTCAAGGAGACGCACCGAGGGGGTTAATTACTGGCCATGGTGACGAAATATGTTTGCTACTCTGTAGCTCAAGAAAGTGATTTTCGAGAAGAGCCGGCATTGGTTCACATTTACATGTGTTTGTGGTCTTTGAAGAAGACTCTAAAATTTTGCTATCCTGTTATTATCACACAGAGATATTGGGTCAACATAAGTTTTTCATTCCACACATTTTTATGTTGCCGTTTCAAGTACACATTTAGAAGCGAAGAGCTGTTTGTTGCGATAAGAAATACTTTCGGAAAAACTGCTATTAAGAGATCTTTCCCACAGTAAGGAGCTCCTGACATAGAACAAAGTTCTAGAATTAGTTGTGTGGTCCATTTCGTTGGTGGTTGTTTGAGTTTGTTTAAGGCTCTCTTATCTAAATACACAAACTGTTTTCAAAACTAACCGGCTTAATACAAAATACACCGCTCTTTTAATCAATCAGTGTTACATTGACCTTCCAAAAAATGTAACCACGCGTCTACGTTATGATTGAATTAGCATGCTGAATGTCCGATAACCCTATACGCTGGCCAGTGACTCACCGCAAAAGACTTCTACACTTGCTTTGCTGATCCGCAAAAATGAAGTAATTTGCCTATTAGCTGGTTAGCAATTTCCTGGGGTCAAAATTTCGAAATACCACAAATTTGCTACATTCAAGAAGTGTTAATGTGCAATCAAAAGCAGTGTATTGTTTACTCGTTTTGAACTAGTTTCCGTTGCCTACAGCAGAACAAAGCAACCGTGAACCTTCAAACCACATGTATCAAGAGTAACTACTTTTTTCACAACGTTCTGAGAATTAAGTTTCCTGTGAAGTAAACTGGGTGTAATTCAGCGAAATACTAGCTATTTGATAAGGATTTGTGTTTTATCTCTCAGTACAACAATTTTCGAAATTATTTACATTTAAACCAGGATATCGGAATACTTGTTCTGATATCTGAACAGCGCAATCTAACTCCACTTCGCACCACTTAATATCCCCTACTGTAGCTTAACATGTACCATTGTCCATTTTCCCGCCAAAACCGAAACCAAATGACAAAGCCGTCACTCGTACTTTGCACTGCTGGCGTTCTTGCGGTTTCCAGCTTCGTAGCTAGATTCGTAACGGGCATTCCAGTATCCTCGCAGCATCGGGCCAGTTGACTAGATATTACAAAATACACTTGGTGAATCTTTTTGGGGCTTCAAAACTTTTAATAAAATCAGGATTTTGAGAAAGTGCAGACGTGCTTGATCGCATGCTAAAATCGAGTGTCACGCGCACGCTATGTAACGTGACTGATCAAGTGAAACGTGCAGTAAAATCCAAATACTGTAATTTAGCCGCTCAACCAATCTTGCGCTGTTGTTATGTTCTACTGTTTTTGTTTTTGAGCTATGTAACTGGCCGGCAAATGCAGGGTGACGCAGTAAGTCAGCAGAATGACTACACGCGGACTCAGTGAAAGACTAAACAATTTATCTTTTCCCTCTCATTAAACTTCCCTGGCCCTGCATCAAACAGAGCAAAGGAGAAGGGAAATTTAAGAAGATTCTGTCAGGAAATCAGAGACCGAGGTGACGAACCCTGAGCTATTTTTAGGCGGGCACCCAAATTTCATAAAGAAATTCATCGAGAAACTCTAACTTGATTACACTTCGGACACCCAGGGACTGCACAAAACGTAGACAAAATATTCACAATCCACGCTTGGACAAAGTACACGCCCCAGGGGTAGAGATTACAAAACTCGCGATCCATGAAATAACAGGATTTGCAGTGAACTTGAGCCAAACCTCGGCAAATGTAAGTCATTCTCGGCCTTTCTAATTTCTGTACTGACAGACGAGAACCAATTCTGGAAAATACTGAATATCACAGGGTATTGCCTTAGTTCAAATAAACTTGTTTTTGTTGGAACAAAAATAGTTTGTTTTGATAATTTCGATTATCCGATATTAGCTTTGCAGTCTATTCGCTGGGAAAATGCTTCGCGTTGCTCTTGCTGTAACTTGTGAGAACACATTTAGCAACGAAACGGTCGAGGTGAACTTCCTGTTATCGTGATGAAATTGATGTTTCGCAGTCACTTTACCACGTGCTTCGGTGCTGTGCGTTTTTGCGGGTTGTTTAACTGGCACGACAACGATCTTTGGCACGTGATGCAGGAAAATAGCAGAAATTCCAAACCAATGACCGTTCATGTAAAGTTCAACTTATGAACTTTCAACAGGGCATCATTATAAATCAGATATATGACTCATCCAAAGAAATATCTATTCATCGCAGTTACTCCCGACATCTGAGACTATGAAAGACAAGAAAAGTTTTGTTTACGATTATGATGACCTTTAGAACTTCAAAACTGTTGACGCGAGAAGGCGTGAATCCAGGCGTGAGTCCGTCATGAGCAGACCGCTATAGCTTCCCACGCAGTGGGATTGGATCAAACAAAGGACAAAACGAAACTGAGAAAAGTTGTTGAAATTTGCATTCCTCAAACGGCCCGATTTAAATGGTGTACCGCGACCTTTGGTAACCCGGCGCTAGCTACGGGGCCCATATATCATTACAAAGCCAACGAAACACGAAATGGAAAATCAAAATTTTAGTCGCTGATCTCGGCTTTGATTTGCTCCAAGCAAAATGAAAGCATATTTAGAAATGTAAATTGGGGCAGGGCTGTAACGTTTTGAAAGTTTATTTTTAGAACCAATGTAGCACTGTGTTCGTGACAACAGTTTCTTCTTGCACGCACGGGTTTTGGTAAAATAACTTCAGTCAGCATTCGCATTAAGTCAAAACCTTTGACAGAACAAAAGCAAAGCAACTAGTTTTTAAGCTGAAAATAACGATTATATTAGTCTCCCAAATCGCGAACTTTGAGACCGAAAATTTATGGCGCAATCGAAAGAAACATGTCCCGAAAATCGCACACGAAAAGCTCGATCTGGCACCTTACGGCATCCGTCCTCTCTTCCAAACTTTTGCCGCTAGTAATCACAGGAGAATTGAATTCTGACATAAATATATGCACATTTTGTTTTTCGTCGAGTCAGTGAAAGGAAGAATTTTGGACTTATTATTCATTCGGAACTTTGCACTGCGGACACATTGCGAGTTGTCCATTCGGTTACGTCATAATTCCATTGTCTTGCGGGTTCTGTTTGTGCTTCGTCTAGGTACGCCCATACGAGAAAATTTGAAACTTAGGCGTATGAAGAAGCACAAAATTAATATTTCCTCCCCCTACCTCGTAAAGTTGCTCAAAAAACATTTCAAATCGAATCTGAGCGGTATGTGAGCTTGGGCCTGCCGCCGTTACTTCAGTTATTTTGGCGGCTTTCAGTTTATGTCTGTGTTACTGTTGTGCGTAATTGATCCCGATTGAGAGAAAGCCTAATTTACTCGATCCTTTACCCAATCAATACAATGATCCCCGATGAAGTCGCTTACCACCACCACACATAGCAAAACACAACGGTGCGACAAAGAAATACATGCACAGTGCGACTGGATGGTTGGATGGTTTCTTTTTTGGTGTGATAATCGCAGACGCCGAACATTTGCACGCTTTGATTGAGTTGTCAATGCAAAATTTCGCCCTTTGTTTGCGATTTGGCACTTTTGAAATGCAAAAGACGTTTTTCCATTGTATTGACCAACATGTCTTTCCCAGCACCTCCCTAGTTCGGCATTTTCATTGCTGTCTCACACCCATAACTTTGTCTACCCTAAGCAACAGGGCACGTGATTGGTCCGTGAATTATAAACCGCCTTGCCATTGGCTAGATTTTGACAATACCGTCAATTTATAAACTTGAAGCGTGCTAATAACGCGTGGTGCTCAGCTAAGCTAAAGGTCATTGTTGGGCTTGGCCTTCGTTCGCTATAGAAAGGCGTTGTATCAGATCGAAGGGTTGATCATTGAGCACAAGTTTCTTGATTTCCTAACGTGAAGATGGCGACAGAAGTCGAATCACCGCCGCCAGTCGCCGATGCAGCTGCAGAATCAGTAGAAACAAAGACTGAGGAAGAAGCTAAACCCGAAGAAAATCATGTCGAGGAGAAGCAAGATGATCAAACGGCCGATGAAGGCAAACCAGCCGAGCCCGAAGCGAACGCGGTCGCAGAAAACGAGAAACCAGAAGAAAATGGCAGTGCTCCGCCGAAGGTTTTACTTTATCAACATCCACCTTGGAATTTCATCCCCTCACCGCTTCCCGCCTGCATTAAGATTGAAACCTACTGCCGACTGATGAAGATCCCGTACCAAAACGTTTTCAAAAGTGGGACTGATCAGAAGTTACCTTACCTCGAATACCAAGGCGAGACCAAGAAGCACAACCTTATAGGCTTCCTAAATTCCAAGTTCGAAGTTAACGCCGATGGTAACCTAAGTGAAAAGGACAAAGCTTGTTCGCGAGCTTTCCAGTGCATGGCCGAGGAAAACACGTTCTGGAGTTTGATGTACTATCGCTGGGTCGATAACTTCGCCGAAACCAAGAAGTACTTCAAGGGCTTAGATGTTGTGAGAAAGAATGTGCGCCCGAAGCTCGATCAAGGCAAGTGTGTAAAGTGTCTAGAAGCTCACGAAATTGGCAAGCACAACAAGGAAGAAATATACGCTATCGGTGAACAAGATCTGCGAGCAATGTCTGCGTTCTTGGACGACAAGGAGTTCTTCATGGGTTCAGAACCTTCGACTATCGATTGCACGATGTTTGGCCTACTGTCATGCCTCTTGCACACAGCTGAAAACTCGCCCATGTCCAAAGTTGTCCGCGAGGATTTGAAAAACCTCCTAGATTTCTGCGACCGCATGAAGCTTAACTACTGGCTCGATTGGAATGAGCTGTGTACCGAAGAGCAAGTAGAGGAGACACGGCCAAAATCAAGGCTAAGTGTGAAAAAGAAGAAGCGAACCAAGTCAAGTGAGCCGGCTGCAGAAGCGAAAGAGGGTGAAGGTGAAGCGAGCGGCGAGAAAGAGGGCGAGGAGAAGAAGGAAGGAGAGGAAGAGGCGAAAGCTGAAGAAGGCGCTACAGCCGAAGGTGGAGAGAGTAGTGAGGCTGCTGCTGACGAACAACCAAAGGAACAGGCAGAGGAATCGAAAGAGGAGACCAAAGAAACAGAAGAAAAGAAAGAGGAAGAAGCCCCAGTGGTAAATGGCGATGCAAGCGAGGCACCGGCGGCCGAAGCAGCTCAGGATTAAAACTGTAAGCTTTTCAAATTCGTTTTCTGTGAACTCTTAGCAAACAAACGCTTCTATAACCTAGCCGAATACTAATGAATTACTTTAGACGTTCAATCCAGGAACATACGTTCCTTTATATTGTAATATTATTTTCTTGCTTGTTTGCAAGATGTGCGACCGTTGTCTTGCTCGGTTAAAAGGAGGCCAGTGTAGTAGCAGGGATGTTTAGTTCGGTTGATTTTGAACGGGGCCTCTGCTGCGAGGGAATTACGTGCGTGCTCAACTCGCGATCGCTGATTGAAAAGTTATGTTCTTTATACTTCTTAGCTATTATTCACTCTCAGTCTGCTTTATTGTTACTTTTTGGCGTTTGAAATTAAAGAGAGAGATATTCATTTCGGTCTTTAGTAGCCCCATGGGGGAAGGAATTCGGTTGAAATCTCGAAATCGGTGTAATTTTTTCGAAGGTGTGTCGCTTTCCCGAATTTAGGTGGGGCAGTGCGACGGAGCGTTTTTGAATTAAGCAGTAGCGATCGGTCTGCTCTCGGTTACATCAGCACATCAGGCATTAATTTTTTATCATAATCTTTTGATTGTTATGAAAAACTTGAAAGTGTAATAATACTGGCGAAGTACCGAATGCACGGTGTAGTTTGAAAGATCTCGTTTGGCGAGGAATGTAGAAATCGCGAGTTAAAAGAAGGGAGTAAGGGATGGCTAAGAGGCAGTGATATTCATATAAGTAAATTTCGCTTCAGAAATGCATTAGAATAACCGTATTCTGTCAATATCGACGAACGTCTAAATTCTTGCATCGAATGTTCAGTTCTGTCAACGTCGTGATTTTATAAACGTTCTGTGTCCTTAACATTTACATCGCATTCGCCAAATATTTACTATGGCGAGTTTTGATCGTTTTCCAGAGTTACCAAGGCGTGGAAGGATTGAAGCAAACTTCTTTCTCGTTCAATTTCAGTGTACTTGGTTCGCGTGCTGCCTGTAAACTGTGAAAATTTGCCAAATGAGAGCGCTCAAGGTGAAAGAATGGACTCGAAAGTTTGTCTTCAATATTCTAATCCTATCAGCTTAATTAGAATATAATGTCTCGGTAATTTTGTTTTCAGTCCTCTTCACTTCTGTTCTAAACTAAGTACAGTAGTAAGGTTTACTGGCTCAGACCCTAAAAGCATTGCCACATGATATTTTATTTTTGCTCGAAAGGACAGTTTAATTAGAATATGTTCAAGGCTCGTTTAAATTTAGAGTAGGATATTTTGCGGTGTAATGCATAAAGCTTCTGATTCTCCATCGGAATAGCATTGTCCAAGAGGAATAGCTATATGTGTTACACCAGTTTAGAATAATTTCTAAGAAAGTAGTGTAATTTATATATTCATGGATTCCTGTTAAGAGGATCAGTTTCAAAGTCCAGTTCTAAAGAGTATTTTGTTGTTAAGGGATAATAGTCATCCCCATATTGATAAGTTAAGTATTTCCTTTCCTCGGTTGCATGCTCACAGATTTCTCAATTAAAAGGTGAAGCTTTCTCCTCGTTTTTTTACTGCACGTTTTGCTGTTCGTTGAGAATCAAGGCATTCGCATGCATTCCTTCTTAGTAAATGGTCCGGATGGAATGTCGAAGGGATAGCTAGCTAACCCTATCTATAGATTTATTTTCATTATTTTGTATTGTTGATCACTAAGTGAAAACCGTTTACTCAATGCTCAAGTTAAATATTGTCTTAATTTGCATAAAATTGCTACCTTTCCAAATCACTTAGCATTTTAATGATATTGGTGTGATACTGCATTAGAGGTTGATGTTTTGAGGTGGTTCAGATGAGATGACACTGTAGCTACTGTAGCCATCTGGGAATGTCTTTCTTTTGGCCAATAGTGCTTGGAACTCGTTGAAAAGCTTTGAAATCTGGAATTGGTGGCAACTTATTTTCCACTATGACTCTCGTCAATAAGTGTGATGTAAATGTTGTTGGAGTAGTATTAGATAAAGTGTGGATGATGTAGAATGGAATTGAAAAGTGTTGTGAGTTCTTAGACATTTTTGTGTAAGATTTATTGTTAAATTATATCTTAAGAGATGAGATTAAAAACTGAGCAATCGCTAATAGCTTTGTTCTGTGTATGTACACTTGAACACATTCAGTTAGAGCTTGTAGCAGCAACTGGTTGCCAGGTATTCATAATTGAAGAGAAATATTGTTCTTACCTCAAATTTGCAAGTCACGAGTAACTTGAGACCTTGACTCGATACAAATCCAATAATTTGGTGTTTTTCTTTTTTATGTGTTGCGAACAATTATTGTTCAATACTTTCAATTATTTTTTTAACCAATTTGATTAGTGACAGTGATTTTCTATGTTGCAATGTCTCTTACAGAGCTTGGGGGTAAATTCAAAGATTTGTTTTTCTTCTGATTTCAAAGTAACCCCTGTTAATATTTGTCATGACATTGACATGGAAAATGGGCATTTCATTTGTTCCACACAGCTGAACCAACAAATTATAAAATGGTAATTTATTGGAGTTAACTACAAATGTGAAAGATCTGAGGAATTCTACTTGCTGTCTCTAGTGTTTGGTTTGTTCATCGTCCTTAATTCCCTGGAGTTATAAGTGAAAATACTCTTTTTTTAATCCTTTTGCTGAAATTTTGAGGTGGACATGGGATTCTTGGTAAGGGGTTAGGGCTTACTAAAGGCCCATTAACACAGGCAATTTTTGTCGTGACCCTATGCAATTTTGTTGTGCTCAAGGTGCAACTTCAAAATTGCACATGTAAAGTAGGGTGCTATTTCAGTGCCATTTTTAGTGCAATTTGTCACCACATCCCAGTGTTCCCAACCTTCTTGAAACTTGCAGTTTTGCTGTGACTTTTGATAAAACTGTTTCATGAGTTGCATCTCAAATCGTGGCAACAAATTGCACTGAAATCGCACTTTGTTTACACATGCGATTTTGAAGTTGCAACTTGAGTGCAGCAAAAAATTGTCTATAGACGGGCCTTAAATTTGCAACTTAAAAATTGTCCCACATCTGCTCTTCACCCAATACCCTCATAAAGAAACCACCCCTTACTCTTGTTTGCCCTTCAGGCTCTTACTTGTTGCTGCCAGGTTGTAAGAGATTCCCACTAACTTAAGAATAATGAAGAATGTCCTTTCATCCTTTTTTTCTGACAGTATCATCCTAACATTGGCTACCAATCAAGATTTGTTGTTTTGCAGAAACAAGCTGTGATCTGCTAGCATTAGACGATATAGCTCCTTCCTCTTTTCACCTTTGCAATCGCTTATCAAAGCTACATATAAATGGACATCAACTTGCAAGCTTTGTCTGTAATATTGTTCGTCAGTTTTTTTTTTAATTTTGTGGGAATTGAAGAGGATTGAAATCTCTTGCACAATTATCATTAACTTTTATTAAAAATAATGACCTTCACTCCTTGATGTACACCCCCCTTAAAAATATGTTGCTCCCTAACTACATAACTGATGGCTAAATGCAGTCTGAGAAAGAGATTTGGTGCACATAGTTTTATTGGTGGCAACTTTCAGACTTCAAACTTGATTGAAGTGCACCTAAAGCCCAAAAAATGTTTTCTCTGACATGATAATTATTTTCTACTTATAGCAAACATTCAAGTTTTCAAAGAGTTTTTGCATTGCAAAACAGTTTGTGACAGAAAATCAAGAATAGGCCCATTCCTCTCATAGCATGGCTGTGGGGCCATGTGTGATTACTAGTTTTGCTAACTTAACATAGCTTGTGTGACACATGAAAAGCAAAATTTTGAGGTGAATGTGGTAAAATATGTTTGCTATAAGTGGAAAGAATTATCAAAGAAAAAATTTTGCCTTTAGGTGCACTTTAAAACCAATACCCATTTTTAAAATGCAACATTTTCTCAATACAAAAATGGTTCATTGTGCCTTCAAAGGAACAGGAAATTTTAAATAATAACGACTTAGAGAATAATATGAGGGTCTTCAGATAAAGGCAGTTCATGGTTTTGACATTTATGGGATAACTGTATGATCACGTACCATTGTGAACATGGGCTGTGCTTATGAAACTTTTTTTTTTTTTCGTTTTCAAAAATCCTACCCTATACGTCAAATTACCTTTGTGTGTAACAGAATGGTATTGCTCTTGATGGAGACACATTTTGTATGAGGCAGAGGGTCATAGTAAACATGGAAAGAAACATGCTTGTACATGTGCAGTTAATCCTTTCCCTAGCAGGTAGCTACAGTGCTTATTCCCAAGGTTCAAATAGGGGAAAGCCATGTAAAGGAATCATGTGAGACAGAACAAAGGTGAAGTGACTCTCTCCTTCTTCCCTTTGTTCTCTCTGTCCCTCAAGGTTTTTTTCTTGCTTTCATAAAATTGATTCTGCGTGCTGCTTCCCACCAACTGAATGAAGCCAGTGGAATAGGCTGAGGTACTGTTCATGACGGACTTTATATCTTGTGGTGTACATGCCAGCTACCAACCAAAATTGCTTTAATTTAACCTCCCAGAAAACAAACATCTCTTGCAAGATGTTTTAAACACGGTCTCTGGGGTGATAAAATTTGCCCGCTCATCGCAAAGGATGACTTGCTGACATCTGATAGCAGTCTGTGTCTTTTCAGTGTAGGTTGTGACAAAAGCTACTGTTGGAGTCTTTGCCTGACAGGAGCAGCAGTCCATCTATTGTTCAGTTACTTGTCCATGCCAAAACGAAACCTAAAAGTGGTGCTGAATGTGGGCAGCAGAATTGGATCGGTTAACGATTTGACAACATGATGGTAGCATGAGTCAACTGACATCTTATGAATTCTTTGTGGTTGATGCTGGCTGACATTTGGCTCAAGGGGTGGGGCTCTGGGTTGGGGAGGGGGGGCACTTAAGGGAAGTTTGGGTGGGGTGTGTCACTGAGGCCTGTAAACCCTGACCCTTTTAAAGACAAAATCTGTTCATTTTGCTACCCTTTTTAAGACAAGGGACTTTTTTCGTTATCCTGATTAAGAGTATATATATTTCATGCTTGCTTGTGTTCTGCATGTTTTGTCTGCCTTGTTTTCATTTCACATACAGGAAATGTTATTTTTAGAATTAGATCTAAAAAATTGTTGGTACCACACATGTAGACACTGCTAATGTTCACACCCATTTCAAGGCTTCAGGTCCAGAAATACACCCTGTTCAAGATGCTAAATAGTGAAATCGTATACCCTGTTTAAGATTCAAGACCCAAAAGCCATACCCTGTTGGGCATCACATACCAATTTAGGTCAAATAAGGGAGTGTCCAGACCAAGTTCATTGCATTTTGTAAACCTGTATTAGATTAAATACGGTAAATCCCTGTGACTCTATGTTAGTTAAGACACACTATTTTCCAGAAACTCTGTCACTATTCATCACTGCTTTCTCTGCTGATAAACTGAGTTGCTGGTTTACAAATTTGCTGTATTGACTTTTTTGAGTGTCAATTCCCCAGAAAACTAGTCTAGACTAAATTCTTCAAGCAATAAACCATTTATGATTGCATGCTCAGTGACCTGGCCATGAATGGAAATGAGGCTGGCGGTGACCATGTTTTGATACAGACTTTGCTGCTTTTCTCATGTTGTTCTTATTCTGAGTAGTCCACATTTGCATCAGAAAGAACAAGAGGTTTGTATCAAAACAAGGTGACCTCAAGCCTCACTTCCACTCAAACGTCAGGTCACTGAACACACAACTGTAAAATTGACTGTTGATCAGTTCTTGGAAAATGGTACCCTATTCTAGACCAAAACTCTCAGATTTCTATGCTAAACTACTTGAAAAGCATACCTTTCACAGCAGCACATACCCATTTTAGCTTATTCAGGGTAGTACCCCCACTTGGGAGGGGGAACCATGTACCCATGGAACTGATCCCACCACCTGGAAAAGCAGTGAGTGCTCCACAAATACAGACTGTGTTGTAGAAAGTATTTCATATAGTTATATAATACAGTCACTAGGTTTGACACTCACCCAAAAACCTATGCAAGGGATACTGAAAATGACGAAAGACTCGGGATATAACTGCTGTACATTCTCAAAGATGTTTGAAAATCAGCATCTTTGGTCGGACTAAGAGAATTTGATGAGAGCATGATTTTTTTTCTTCTAAATAGGGGATGGGAGATAAACCTCAACCCCCTGCGTGAACCCCCAACCGCGTTTGGTATGACTGCGACTTAGGAAAACAGTTGTAAGAAATTTAAATAAAAAGACCGCTTACCTTACTTCAGCTGTATGTTTCTTTCCTTGTGTAATTTATGGCCATTTAACGGGTTTTAGTGAGACCCATTTAACCCCGCGTCTTTACCCCCTCCCCCCCACCCCCGCGCTTCCCGATCCCCGCCACCCGTCGCGTTAAAACATACAAATTTGTACAGCGGCAATTTCCATAGTTCAGCATAATTCAATATGGCGGACGGCGGGTTAACAAAGTTGTTGGTGAGGCATTTACCTTCCCAGCTGAATATAAGCGATAAAACCAATTTACTGAAACACTTTGGGGCTAAAGAGGTAGTATGCATGGAAAGAAGAGGGAAGATGGTGAGTATTTGGCTTGAACACGGCTAAAAGGACTATTTGATATCTGGAGTTGTGTCAGTACAACACGTTGTGTGGAACATAAGTCTTAATATATGACCTTCAGTGTTCTTTCATTCAATTCCAAGGGCAAATTTCATTCACAGACTCAACATTTCGAAACTCTATCTACAGAATATTAAATAAACAGCGTCACGAGAAGTGCAGTTCACGAGGTTTCTTTTGAATACCAATGGCCACACTAATAATGGATTTCACCCATAGTTAGCACCACCTTGCACAGTACAGTGTATGATTTAAGGAGTCTATACCACATGAAAGTACTAGTCATAACTTTTTCATCTATCAACTCTGTCTCAACCACCTTGAACAGCACAATAGACAACCTCACTTTGAAAGGTTACACTTTAGAATTTCCTCTTCTGACTGTACATACATACATACATACATACATACATACATACATACATACATACTTTATTTATACCATAAGCAAACATATATTTACAAATTATTAAAAATTAAGAAGAAAAATACTTCTAGAAAAGGAAGTTAAGAGGTTAACCCTATATGAAAACTCCCTTAAAAAAAGAAAAATATAAATCAAGAACTTAACAATCAAATATTTAAGTACAATTTGAGCTTAGATTTAAAATGCTGAAAGCTATCAGCTTCTACAAGGTCTGTAGAGTGAGAAACAACACTGTCCCAGAAAGCACAGCTCAGAAGCTTTTCTTTTAATGTTTCCACATTTGGATTTT
>JAEMWC010002078.1:52500-64340 GCA_016490735.1 Pachyseris speciosa | reverse complement strand
ATGATTAAATATGTGACTGATCATCGCAGTTATGAACACTGCCTTAAGCAGTAGTGAAAATAAAGTTTTTAAAAAACATCTCAGTCTTGAACGGGATTTCGAAACCACGGACCGCAAAGGTCGTGGGTTCGAATCCCGTACAAGCCGTTCAAGTCTTGGTATTAAACGCTACTTTGGAACCAAGTTCTGAGTGAAATAGCTGTCTCGAAGATACTCATTTGCCGTAAAAAATCCCGGCCTCACCACAGCCAGCGATTCCCCGATATTTACAGAGTTTTCCTCAGGTTGTACTAGAAGTTGCTTTCCCACACTGGTGAAAAAGTTGTTTTCACACCGTCCATTCCGTTGAACCGTTTGCCAAGACAAAAAGTTTGTTTTCACAGCGGCCTGAAATGTATTTTAGCTCGCTGAAATAACCAATGAAAGTGTCAATCAAATTATCGCACGATTTAAGCACGGTGCCTACTTATACGGATATATTTTTTCGCGTATTATCAATATGCAAGAATGTAGATGTTGGTAAGGGCCATTGAAAACTAAAAAGAAAATTGGAAGTAGCCACGCATTTTCCTAATTCAAGTCAAAGCTGAAAAAAACAGAGACTTGGTAACAAAGAAAGAGGAATATTTCTCCGAACATTCCTTGGAATTTCCGTTTACATACACCAAGGCAACAACAAACCACACGTTTTGGAATACATAACAACTGGTGATATAAAACTGCTGTTTATGTGGTATTTGATACAAATAGCATTGACATTTTTTGGTCCCAGACTGCTCTCTTCTATTTCAGAAAAAACAGTCTAAATATATTTTGCGAACTATGAAAAAATCATCATGTCCTTGCCACTTTCGTTTTGTGAGGTAAACAATGGGAGTCACCACGCGTTTTTTAAAGCTTTATTGTTTATTTTCAAGTAAGTTTATTTGCCTACTTTCTCTAGTAAGTTAAAAATTTGCATCTCTTCCTCTAGTTGGGCATGCTGGGATATCCGATATGGCGGCAAATGACGGGGCAAAAAGCTTTCTTCATTCTTAGGGAATTAGAGAACATTTTTTTCATTAAGATGTCTCTTTGAATGCAAGACCAATTTCGAAGACGTTTTGAGATGTGAATTATGTGTAAACATTTCAAAGTTTTTCCAGTATAACTTGCACTTTTGGGGTCTGGCGAAGTGGAATCAGGCAAACACGTAAGATCACCTTGTGTACTTTTGCCATTAGTTGAGCAGTTGTTTCTTGTGGTTGTATTATCTGGAAGGAGTTTTGAAATGCATAAAAAATACGCACTTTGAGAGCCAGTCGCCATAATTCCTTGCTTCTGATTTTTAAAAGTCCGCTATAAATAAAACAGAATGAATGGAGCAAATCTACTCATCTGCGTAATGAAGACCTGTGAAGGACGTATCGTCTTCTAGTCTAGCAGGGTCATGCAAATGTGCCCTGGTGTAGCTCCCGGCCAGGAAGGTAAAGGAACTCTATATTTCCTTACCTAATGATCCCCAGCACCACCCTACCACTTGCTCGTATTCAATGCGCGCCTACTCTTCTTGTGTTAGTCTTCCTCCTTCCCTTGCCGAGTTACCATACTGTTGCCTATATTGCGGCCAGGCAGCCTGTAAACCCTATATATACTTGCAAAAATGGAAGACAAGTGAAACACAAACCAAATACCATGTCCAGTGAACTAAAAGTCCGTTTGTAATAATAATAATAATAATAATAATATAATAATAATAATAATATATCACATTTATATTGCGCATTTTCTATGCAATATTCAAATGCGCATTACAACACTGGCCGGGGGACTTTGCCAGACTGCTTATAACGCAGTTTACAATTAATGAAGTTGAGTTATGAGTGCCCCCGTAATGGCAATATCAAATTAAGACAGACACTAGGGGTGGTCACTGCCAGAAGTTTTCTTACGTCCCTAGTTGGTTCTTTTACGTCCCACAGAATCAGAGAATTATGTACCCATGAAGACAATGCAAATCAAGGCACATTTTGCACAATACGTAACGGTAGGATCAACACATTCACAGATGGATTGCATCACTTTGGGATCACACAAACCGATAATAATCAACTTTCGATTCCCATTCAGACCATATTTTCAAAGAACTAGAGCTACTAAAACTTTCCGATATTAGACAACTGGAATTGGGTAAACTTATGTTTCTCTTAGCCATTCTCTTTTGCCTTCAAAGTTCAACAATTATTTATTTTTTAAACAAACAAGTCCATAGCTATGCTACTAGATACGCGAAGGATTTTCACCTTCCTTTTTGTAGAACAAACCTTCGTAAATTTTCTGTCAGTTTCCAAGGACCAACTTATTATAACTCTTTAGAAAATGATCTTAAAGAATCTTATTCTCCCACTCATTCAAAACGAAATTGAAAAAAAAAATTATATGTGAATTATTAGTTAAAAATCTTGTAGTAAATAGTTATCTTTCTTCACATGTCTGATTATTTTTATAGTCATTGTTACATGTACCATACTTTATATTTTGTCAACTCAGTCTATGTATTTAGTTAATTTACACCTACCTTCATTGTATTTTTACTTTCAATCTGGCCTTACTGTTAACTTCATTTTTACTCTGAGGGAGCCCAATGTCTATGTGTTTTATTTTTATTTGTATTTTTGTGGTAAAATAAATAAACATGCAATAATTACCGCACACCTGTACAATAGAAACGAAAAACTATCTCGAGGTGGTGTTGCCAATGAAATAAAGTCACTTACTACTCAAAACAAGACGTTCACTTGTAGCGAGAAAAAGTTCTCGAAAACAAATATTTAAGGATACCTTTCAGCGTAAGTTTTACATTAAGTGCCTACGTTATCAAACAACAAAGGGAAGTTAAATAATCTATTAACGTCGTGAATTACAGCTACTTTCAAGCTCATTATTGTACTAAAAGCACGAGACGAAAACCAACAAATCAATTCCTAGAAAAATTGACATGAAACTGAAGATGACTCATACTGCTTCTTCTGTGGAACCAGAGAGTCACAACATCCCTACTGGTTCTGCCCCATAGCAGCCTCTTTTTGGAATGCCGTAAACATACAAGTTGCTTATCATACAACGTGCTTTTTTGTACATTATCACTGGTAATTATGCAATGAACATTACTGTCGCACAAATGTTGGATTCTTCCAAAAACTATCACCAGATCTATTTTTGTTGTATTTTAGCAAGATAAATGCATGTGAATAAAAAATAAGAATGACATAACTTTGATGTGTGTGTGATTTGTGCCAATAGACGCCTCCAGCAGAAAAATCTTAACGTTTAGAGCACAGGAATTGAGGAATTCATCTCGATGGAAATCTCCGAACCTATACCATCTCTTTCTATCCTTACCAACAATGAAGTACGTTTTGTCCTCTCATCACTGGGCTTTCATGTCTTAGACATATTTCATTCAATTCATTTATTTATCTCTTTATTATATTCATTTAACATGTATGACTAGGATGATATTCGTGTTTGTTATGATTAATTATTTTTCACTGCATGTTTCCCCTAATTGCAGCGAGCCCTATCAAAGCATATAGTGCTTAGCGGTTAGTCCTATAATTTACTTTAAAAAAAAAACAATCTTTTCACAGGGACTCCAAGACGTAAATGGCCGGTCTAAAGAAAAACGTCATCGAACAACTAGAAAAACGACTGAATCTGGCCAAAAAAAGGGAGATCGTTCAAGTGAAGGGCGTGTCTATTGCAGTCTCGGCAATGCTTATCACTCACGAGGTGACTTCAGAAAGGCGATAGAGTACCATGGGCTAGATTTACAGATTGCCAAAGAAGTGGGCGATCGAGCAGGAGAAGGTGGTGCCTATGGCAATCTCGGCAATGCTTATAGATTGCCTTGGTGACTTCCAAAAGGCGATAGAGTACCATGGGCTAATTTACAGATTGCCAAAGAAGTGGGCGATCGAGCAGGAGAAGGCTGCCTATGGCAATCTCGGCAATGCTTATCATTGCCTTGGTGACTTCCAAAAGGCGATAGAGTACCATGGGCTACATTTACAGATTGCCAAAGAAGTGGGCGATCGAGCAGGAGAAGGGCGTGCCTATGGCAATCTCGGCAATGCTTATCATTGCCTTGGTGACTTCAAAAAGGCGATAGAGTACCATGGGCTACATTTACAGATTGCCAAAGAAGTGGGCGATCGAGCAGGAGAAGGTGGTGCTATGGCAATCTCGCTGCTTATAAGTCACTTGGTGACTTCCAAAAGGCGATAGAGTACCATGGGCTAGATTTACAGATTGCCACAGAAGTGGGCGATCGAGCAGGAGAAGGGCGTGCCTATGGCAATCTCGGCATTGCTTATCAGTCACTTGGTGACTTCCAAAAGGCGATAGAGTACCATGGGCTAGATTTACAGATTGCCAAAGAAGTGGGCGATCGAGCAGGAGAAGGGCGTGCCTATGGCAAGTCTCGGCATTGCTTATTTGCCTTGGTGACTTCCAAAAGGCGATAGAGTACCATGGGCTAGATTTACAGATTGCCAAAGAAGTGGGCGATCGAGCAGGAGAAGGTTATGCCTATGGCAATCTCGGCAATGCTTATCAGTCACTTGGTGACTTCCAAAAGGCGATAGAGTACCATGGGCTACATTTACAGATTGCCAAAGAAGTGGGCGATCGAGCAGGAGAAGGGCGTGCCTATGGCAATCTCGGCAATGCTTATCATTGCCTTGGTGACTTCCAAAAGGCGATAGAGTACCATGGGCTACATTTACAGATTGCCAAAGAAGTGGGCGATCGAGCAGGAGAAGGGCGTGCTATGGCAATCTCGGCAATGCTTATCATTGCTTGGTGACTTCAAAAGGCGATAGAGTACCATGGGCTACATTTACAGATTGCCAAAGAAGTGGGCGATCGAGCAGGAGAAGGTGGTGCCTATGGCAATCTCGGCAATGCTTATCACTTGGTGACTTCCAAAAGGCGATAGAGTACCATGGGCTAGATTTACAGATTGCCAAAGAAGTGGGCGATCGAGCAGGAGAAGGGCGTGCCTATGGCAATCTCGGCATTGCTTATCAGTCACTTGGTGACTTCCAAAAGGCGATAGAGTACCATGGGCTAGATTTACAGATTGCCAAAGAAGTGGGCGATCGAGCAGGAGAAGGGCGTGCCTATGGCAATCTCGGCAATGCTTATGATTGCCTTGGTGACTTCCAAAAGGCGATAGAGTACCATGGGCTAGATTTACAGATTGCCAAAGAAGTGGGCGATCGAGCAGGAGAAGGTGGTGCCTATGGCAATCTCGGCAATGCTTATCAGTCACTTGGTGACTTCCAAAAGGCGATAGAGTACCATGGGCTACATTTACAGATTGCCAAAGAAGTGGGCGATCGAGCAGGAGAAGGTGCGTGCCTATGGCAATCTCGGCAATGCTTATCATTGCCTTGGTGACTTCCAAAAGGCGATAGAGTACCATGGGCTACATTTACAGATTGCCAAAGAAGTGGGCGATCGAGCAGGAGAAGGTGGTGCCTATGGCAATCTCGGCAATGCTTATCAGTCACTTGGTGACTTCCAAAAGGCGATAGAGTACCATGGGCTACATTTACAGATTGCCAAAGAAGTGGGCGATCGAGCAGGAGAAGGTGGTGCCTATGGCAATCTCGGCAATGCTTATGATTGCTTGGTGACTTCCAAAAGGCGATAGAGTACCATGGGCTACATTTACAGATTGCCAAAGAAGTGGGCGATCGAGCAGGAGAAGGGCGTGCCTATGGCAATCTCGGCAATGCTTATCAGTCACTTGGGTGACTTCCAAAAGGCGATAGAGTACCATGGGCTACATTTACAGATTGCCAAAGAAGTGGGCGATCGAGCAGGAGAAGGGCGTGCCTATGGCAATCTCGGCAATTTTTATTACGACTTCGGCAATGTTCATAAAGCGATAGGATTGTACCAGTCTAGCGTAGAAGTGTTGAATAGCATAAGAGCAAGCCTTCAATCTGAGGAGGCTTGGAAATTAAGCTTTCGTGAACTCTATCACAATGTTTATACTATGTTGTGGATGGCGTTTTTAAAAGTGGGAGACAGTTATGAAGCCTTGTGTGCTGCTGAACATGGACGAGCTCAGGCTCTCATGGAGGCCTTGAAGATGCAGTACGGCCTAAGCACTGATCTGTCAGTGGAACTTGACACGAAAGAGACAATTTCTTACGTTCTAAGAGAAGTATCTACACCAGTAGCTTTTCTTGCCACAAAAGGAGACACAGTGAATATTTGGTTTCTGGAAAGAGGCAACGAAATTACCTTTCGTCGCGGGAAAATTAGAGGCGAGAATAAAGACGAAGATGCAATTTCCATCTTGTTAGAAGCCGCTCTGAAAGAAATTGGAGCTGGTGTTGGTGTTAGATGCGAGAATCGCACACTGGACAACTTGAGTAGTGATCTGCCATCCACTAGAGAAGGCGATGAAGAAGGTAATCAGCCATCCAAGTGTGTCAAGAACCCTTTACAGCAATTGTATGATTTAATTATCAGTCCCATTTCGGATCTGCTTCAAAGGGACGAACTAATCGTTGTCCCAGATGGTCCGTTGTGCCTGGCACCATGGTCCGCACTAAGCAAATCTATCAGAATCCGCACGATTCCCTCGCTGACAAATTTAAAGCTACTGGCAGATGTACCTACGGACTTTCACAGTAGGCGCGGGGCACTTTTAGTAGGAGATCCATGTACCAAAGCAATTCGAAAGCCTTTATGTGAGTTGCCCTGCGCGAGAAAAGAAGTACAAATGATTGGCGAACTTCTTAAGACTCCACAACTAATCGGAAATGAGGCAACCAAAGCTGAGGTGCTGAACCGTTTAACGTCAGTTGGCTTGGTTCACATTGCTGCCCATGGAGATAAGAAAACTGGGGAAATTGCCCTAGCTCCAAGTCCTGGCTGGAAGACTGCATTCCCGGGGAAAGAACACTACATGCTGAAAATATCAGACGTGCAAGAAGTGCGTCTTCGAGCTAGCCTTGTGGTCTTAAGTTGCTGTCATAGTGGTCGAGGAGAGGTGTTAGAGTCTGAAGGTGTGGTCGGCATAGCACGGGCCTTCCTGTGTGCTGGTGCTCGTTCTGTTTTAGTATCACTATGGGCAATTGATGATGAGGCCACCATGGAGTTCATGAAAAGCTTTTACCAAAAGCTAAGAAAAGGAAAAAGCACATGTGCTGCTGTTCACCACGCTATGAAAACTCTTCAAGCTTCAGAGAGGTTTTGCTACATGAAGCACTGGGCTCCTTTCCTACTAATCGGTGACGATGTAAAGTTTGACTTTGGAGAAGAAGAATATCCAGAATGTAAGTATATAGATACTTCAATCTTAGCTTATTATGTCAAAGCGCATTGGAAAGTAAAAGAGCGAGAATAGCGCCTAAGTGTACTTGTGCGGCGTATTCTAAATGTTTTGCGATGCCGAGATGCAAATCTTTTCCACTGGTTTTCATCAATATTGGATACTTGATCGTAATTACTACACAGCGCTTTGTAGTTATGTTTAAGATACGAACTCAAGAAAAACACTTTGAAGATGTCGCTCTTCCTGAAGATTGCATACTAAAGTAGCCACTTTGTTTTCTCGGGATGCGAATATAACGTCCCGTCTTGTCCAGTCCAAACTAGACCCAACCATCTCGATTGTACTCTACCATTTTTGAGTTGAACAATGGGGGCCATAGGAGCCGTAGCTTGAAATAACACGACTATCCATGCGAACGTTTCAATGAAACTTGGCGTGATGGGTATTCTGTACTGTATTCAAAACCGAAGGTAAAAGGAAACTGTAGTAGCAGTTTAAGTAGAATAGCGTTATTCTCATTAGCTTTTATTCTCATTCCATCGACAGGTTAAGGTGCTACAAACAAAGATTTACCTCCAGAAACGAAAGCCTTGAGTATTCACGAACAGTTGTGTTAAATCATATTATCAGTTTACTTTATTAGATAACCAGCCTAACGTGGCTGTGCTGTACACTCTAGTTTTTATTTGGAAAGAAAAAAATCTTTTCCTGGGGAAAATCTTCGGAACTCTTTTCAACATAACAGGGTCTGACCCTACATGTTCTAAGTTGACAATAAAATGTCTTGCTTGTGTCAAATGTTTGTCCAGCCAAACAGGAAATGAAGAAAATCGGATAATTGTTTGCGGGAAATTGAAATTACTTACGTTGTGTGGCTACAAAATAGACTGACCGAGAAAGTCTTGTTATCAAGTTATTACAAATCAGGAAATGCAAGAAAAATTAATGAAAAGAAATTTCAGGTGTTCACTGACAGTTTTATTCCACCTCGCCTCATACAACGAGTTCTTCTACTCTCTTACCTCCAACATTTTTTCCTGCTTGAAAGAGAAAGGAAACTCTGGAGAGATTCACTTGGTTTGATTTCCTTTTTGTTTGTCTGTTTCCTTTTTTTGACGATATAAATGACCGTACGTAAGACAGAATACCAACATGGCGAAATGTGCGCCAAACGAACTGGTGAAATAAGCGTGCACTTCAACAGAAAATCAAATATTTTCGTAGTTGCGTATTAGGGATTTCCAGATTCTTTCGCAATCGACCGCTTTTCATCGTTATTTAGCGAAGACTCCGGTAACGAGATTGGTGTTACGCAGCCTCATCAACGCTGCTCACTACATTACATCATACTCCATGTTTACATTTGCTACAACGGAGCAGGTGTCATTTTTGTTAAAGGGAAATCCGATGAAAGGCGAAGTTCTATGTACAAAAACCGTAGGATATGTACTTGTTAGACAGCTGTCAACAGAAATTGCATGAGAGGAGAGAATTGTATACCGCAAGACACTGTTCCTTTCAATAGGTAGCTGGATAACCGTTAGAGAGACGAGATTGGCGGTGAGCTTCATGTTCTCAATTAGAAGATTAAATGTGCAGGCGTGTCTTTTTTTTTATTAGAAATGTATTCGCCATACTTAAGCTAAGCAAAAGTGCGAAGTTTCGCAGAGATCTAATTTAAACTCTGCAAAAGATGATAATTGAAATGTTATGTGACATACAAGGAAATATGCCCTCATAGTAAACTTTTTCTTTGAAAAATTGTGATATTTAAACTGTTAGAACTCGTCAAGTTTGATTGAAACCTCTCTGAAACTCGGTGATTGCTCAGAAACTCGACATATATGGGTTATTGGCCAAGCGTGAGGTCAAGACGGCGGGATATTGGCCAAGTTCTTTTTTTGCGTGGTTATGCACCGAGACGAAGTCGAGGTCCATAACCACACAAAAAAGTACGAGGCCAATATCCCGCCATCTTGACCGAACAAGCTTGGTCAATAAAGGATTTATTATATGACACAAAGGACGCTATTAAAAGGCAGTAAAACGCGGAACGAACGGGTTATCCCGAGCGGTCAAGATGGCTCCATCTTGACCTCGCGGGTAGCCAATGACAGCAGGAGAATTGATTCATCTTGACCGCTGAAAGAGCCAGTCATATAATAAGACGAGTTAATTTGTGAAGGCAGGTTTACCTTTGGTGTATTTCGAATGTTATGCCATCATCGAATTTTGCAATACTACGTACAATTAAATTTGCACGATGTTGATATTGCATAAAATATCATTTTTTGATGCTGTATAAAATTGAATCCGCTACTGAATGCAACATATTATAGACGTTACTGATATATATTAATGTGTTAAAACACTTAATGCTGTGAACTTCACGTACTGTCGCTTTAAGACCTATTGTAGTTTCCTCTGTAGAGGTGGTGGATTGTACCTTCAAATGGCTGAGTCGGTTTTAAAATTTGTCTTTCTCTTTGCAATACTTTTAAACGCAGTAGAATTGCAAACAAAGACTTGTGCAAATATTGAGCTTGTATTCTGGAGATCTTGTTGTTTGATTTTCATTTTTTGGAAACAAATTGTCGAGAGAGCAGAAAGTAAACAGTAATAATAAAAACAAACAAACAAATGAACACGTGAAGTTTATCACGTTTACCTGACACTTACGCTTTAGGCTTTATTTTCCTTCAGGTGTTTATTTGTTTGTTGGCCCTTTGTGATCTCAGTTAATGTTCACCAGTACTGGACAATTAATCAGTCTTGTTTTCACAGGGGCAGTCACTTCGTTCAAAGCGCACGATAAGGCCAGTTAGGCCGATATGGACTCGCAATTTCTCGGAATAAGAAAGCTTTTCCGAACTGATTAGATTGTGTTAGGTTATACGAATTTTGATGTTCATGTTAAATGCCTCCAAGAAAAGAACTCATATATTCTGCAAAGGTGATAGTACACGGAGTACACAGCAGTTAAAAGGATAACGATTTAAGGCTCAACCGATTGTACTTGAATTAAGACAGTTGTGTTTCATAGTGCCCAAACAGCGCGTTCACCAAATTGTCTAGTGTAGTTTCTACTGACTGTTTAGTTACAATGCATGTGCAACGGTTAGCTGCAAACGTTCAAAACTGTTGTTTTAGTCGAATTAGTTATTCCGTGATTTGACAACCAATGATGGCATTTTTGACGTCTATATCCCCGTAGACAGTTTCCTTTATAAGCCGTTTCGGAGTTGCGTAGGGAACTGGGGCGAGTTTGGAATCTTAACTAATCGATAAATTGATACCATCACGTGAAATTGACATTGGCCATTTGCCCAAGTTTGATGGTTTTAGGTTGAACAGAGACCAAGTTATGGACTTTAAAACATAGCTCAAAGTCCATGCAAACGTCTATAATTTTGAGGTTGCGTCCCCCAAAACCATATCAACTCTTAGAAATATTTTTCAGTTTTGTGACAGCAGTAAAATTCCGTCATGAGCCTACTATTTGGAAGTAGCTGGAAGTAACTTCATTTGCCCATTTTTACAACTATCAGACAAATCGTAAACATTTTTAAGAGCTTATATGGTTTGGGGGGACGCAGCCTCAAAATTAGAGACGTTTGTAGCTCGTTCATGTTAATTATTTTGCATGTTTTCGACGTACGCAATAATTTTTTGCAAAAACGTAAAAGACACCCTATCATTTACCATTTGCCTTAAGCGAGATCCAAGATCTCTGTAGTAAATAAGTCGGTTTCTGCAATAAAAGGCAATAATTTTGTGTACTAGAAATGTTGGTGTAACGAGTGTTGATAACTAACATTGACCAAATAGTAATTAAAATATTTTACGTTATCAGTTATTACTTCTTCACTGATTTTTCCCTGGCCGATGTTAAACGTAAATTCCCATCGACGCCAGTTTTATTGCTGTATTCGCCATATATTATTTCTCAGTAGGTAGCTGTTAAAGGAACCTCCACTCTTACAACAAATTGACGCTAAATTGTAGGTAATAATTACTAGATTTCAAGTTCTGTCTAGTTTCAAAGGTGCCGCCATTTTGGATTTGATGAAGCGCGATGGTTGCAGCTATTGTCAGGAAGGAAATGAAGCAGAACATCCTTTGCTTGTGTTAAACAATAGGGCAACCATCACGCCTCATCAATAGGCGATGATGATATCCATTTTTTTGAACACTTAAATGTTATATCCACGTTTTAAAACAAATTTGAAATCTGGTAATTATTTCCATCAATTCAGCGTGAATTTGTTGTAAGAGTGGAGGTTCCCTTTAAAATCCCTACAAGGAACGTTTCAGGCAAAAATTAGGTATGGACTTAAAACAGTTCGCTTTCAGATCCACTCCCTTGTACGGTATCCACCTTCCTGTTAACAGGGAGCTCAAACAACGAGAGTGGCGACGGCAACGAGAACACTACAAAACAATAGGCTTAACTCTTTCTCTACCGGAGATTTGGTCGCTTGTTTTGCAATTTCCGGAGGGTAGG
>JAEMWC010002078.1:0-47500 GCA_016490735.1 Pachyseris speciosa | reverse complement strand
AGAACGTGAAATGACCAAATTTTATGTTTTCTTGAGAACCTGAACGCATGACGGCAAGATTTTCTTTTTACTTCCTAACTTTGACGTCGTTCAAAGCGATTTAGTTCCTGGAGAGTTCGCTAGCATTTTGTAAGTTCAGCAATTTGGAATAATCGCGAAAGAGTTACAAAAACGAGAAGTTATATTTCGAAATAACGTTTCGTTTCCGTCGTCGTCGTCGTTGCTTAAGCTCCCTCATATAACGTTAAATGACTCAGTTTCAGGTTTTGTAGAGAACGAGAACGTATTACGGTGAACTTTTCTTTCTTTTCTCCAAATTCAATGCCGTTTTTACTAAATTAGCTCCAGGATAGTGCGCCCACATTTTACAAGTTAAACAAGTAGGAAAAATGGCGAAAGAGTTACAATAACGAGAAGTTATATTTTGAAATGACGTTTTCGTTGCCGTTGCCGTCGTCGTTGCTTAAGCTTTCTAATTGCTAGCGTGACGGCACACCTAGTCCGGCTGTTATCGACCAAAAAAATAGCGAATTGTTCACTTTTATGATAAAAGCATGAAACTTTGCCAGATTACAAATCTCCCTAGGACTAACATTTCTGGTTATGGAGCCAAGCCAAATTCGCCAGTGGAACGGAGTACTGCGCAGGTCCCAAAATGACCAACATGAAAACGAGGCTAGGGCTAAAAAATCCCCCTTATATTATTTTCTCAACAAAATGTCTAGATAGCATGGAAGAGGTTATTTGCTAAGGGCCAATACTTTCATTGAAGTCACGTGACCATTTTTACCAATATGGCGAGACACTAAAATGAAGGTATCTGTGCCTCAAGCTTCGGTTTGTGCATTTATGGGTTTTGAGGAGCGAAACTGGGTACTTATCTGTTTTGTTTCTCTGAAGTGAAAGCACTATTCATTTTTTCATCCAATTTGAAGCCTAGTCAAATTCACAACCAAAACGGAGTACTGCTCAGGTCCTGAAATGGCCAACATGAGAACGGGGTTGGCAGAAGAAATCCTCTTAAAATACCTGTTTGAAGAGATTTGATCTAACTATTTGATGTTAGTCTAAAATAAAATACCCGTTTGAAGAGATTTGATCTAACTATTTGATGTTAGTTTTGGAGTCATGTGACCGTTCCTTCCAAATATGGCTTGGCTGCTGTTGGGTAAAGCCTGGTTCACACTTGTGACATAAGCACAAGCGTAAGCAAATTAAGCATAAGCATAAGAAAACGCTAGTGTGCATGGAGGTGAAATAAGCACAAGCATAAGCATAAGAAAAATAAACATTTTCCTTTTTCTTGTGCTTATGCTTATTTCACAAGTGGGAACTGGTGTGAAATAAGCATAAGCTTAAGTATAAGCGCCATCTTGTTTATCCACTGATGTGACTCGCACTGCACATGCGTAAGTCGCTAGTGTGAACATGCTTGTGCTTACGCTTGTGCTTATGTCACAAGTGTGAACCAGGCTTAAGCTGTACTTTGATCTCAGCTCTCTGATCTTATATTTTGGATATTAAAACAAGAACCCATTTTGTTTTATTTCCTTTTCAAACCATTTTCAAGCTATAAAGGGGCTGGATTCTTTTCCATGCAAACGTTAATCGCATCACGAAAAGGATGCAAAAATCACTATAGTTAGTAGGCAGGCCTGCGCTCTGATCAGTTAAGAAATACTACATACAATAGTTATAATTTGACTCTTGCCTGTGTCACCTTTTTGCACAGTTAAAACTCAACAGAATATTTTGTTATGTAATTGTTTCTGCCAGGGTCTTTTATGATTAGATAAATCGTATTGAATCCCTCAATGAGTACTTCTAACTTTACTTTTGTACACTACTAGCAACGAAGGAAGGGAATTACTCGCAGTCTACTTTCTTCTACATCTGAAACAAATGACCACAAATAGCGCAAAAGATTTATGAAATTTCATCGCACCGCTATCGCGAGGTCACGAGTCCAGACCCCATTGAAGTCCTGCATCTTTTTCAGGCTTCTTTTCATGATCACAATTGCATAAATTGCATTCACAACTGCGAGGATCATGCTTCATATGATTTCATTTCCGCAGTTCATATCGTTCACACTCTTCTCTTTCATGGGAACATATGAAACCATAATTGGACCTCCCCCCAACGTCAGTAGCTTCATAGCTCAGTTGGTTATAGAGCATCGCACCGGTATTGCGAGGTCACGGGTTCAAACCCCGTTGAAGCCTTAAATTTCTTTTTCAGGATTCTTTTCGCAATTGCATAAATTGCATTCACAACTGCGAGGAACATCCTTCATTTGAACATTATTTTGATTCGTTCATATCCCTCGCTTGTGGGAAGGATATACAGTATAGCAACCACACTGAACTTTCATCAAGGATCCAGCAGTAGTCAAAGGGGCTTGGTAGCACAGGTTGCCTCTGTAGTGTTTGTATCCCCCTTGAAATACAGCTCTCCTGATATTTTGCCAAAGTGCTGCTCAAGTGAGGGGAATGCTATCATGGTTCATTGACGTCTTTGAAAACAGCTCTTTTCGCGCTTCATCAACTGCGGTAAAGCTGTTTGTTTGATCGTACAACTAAACCACGAACCATCCGATAACACTCATACAGGCATCATCAAAGCCCACTGGCGATGATCTTAGGGATCTCAGCATTGATGTAAGCACGAGAAACACCGTCCACACATCCCAAGCCGTCTTTTTCCTCTTCTGCCAAAAAACTGGCTCTTTGGTACACAAGTGGGTGAACCTATTTGACAAGCATTTGAAAAGATCTGCTTTATGTTCCCCTCTGATGTGGGCCATTTATGATGGTGAGGGTGCCTAGTTCAGGGAGCATTGACGATTAAAAATTAGAACGAATAATACTGATGTGGTGGGCACTATCTATTTCTGTTGTCAACACTCTTCCAGTAGATGAGCTTTGGATCACCTGTGGATTGGGGAGGCATGTATGCAATCTTGCTGTGCATTCCATAGCTATGTCGCTACAATCTTGGACAAAAATGTTGAGAAAATTGAGCTTAGAAGCCTTTGTGCGTGCAAACAGTGATCAAGAACCCACAATTGACCTGCTCCCAACGTCAGTGGCTTCATAGCTCAGTTGGTTAGAGCATCGCACCGGTAATCGCGAGGTCACGGGTTCAAACCCCGTTGAAGTCCTGAATTTTTTTCAGGCTTCTTTTCGCAATTGCATAAATTGCGTTCATAACTGCGAGGATCATTCTTCATTTGATTTCATTTCCGCAGTTCATATATGATTCATATCATATATCATTCACACTCATTTCTTTCACGGGATCATATGAACCCACAATTGACCTGCTCCCAACGTCAGTGGCTTCATAGCTCAGTTGGTTAGAGCATCGCACCGGTAATCGCGAGGTCACGGGTTCAAACCCCGTTGAAGTCCTGAATTTTTTTTTCAGGCTTCTTTTCGCAATTGCATAAATTGCGTTCACAACTGCGAGGATCATTCTTCATTTGGTTTGGTTGAGCGTCAGCAAGTTTTTTACAACACATGATTCGCTGTGTTTTAATGATTGATTCCAAGTGTGGTGCTCTTAGTCCACCATTTTCCACACCACTTATAAGGGTTGA
The DNA here is from genome assembly GCA_016490735.1 of Pachyseris speciosa. Classification (NCBI taxonomy): domain Eukaryota; kingdom Metazoa; phylum Cnidaria; class Anthozoa; order Scleractinia; family Pachyseridae; genus Pachyseris; species Pachyseris speciosa. The sequence continues at coordinate 43,899 of JAEMWC010002078.1, read as the reverse complement.
GCGTTTAACTTTATCTTTTCCTTTCCAAATAAAATTAAAAATAATTTTATTTGCTTCTTTAATTATGTAACAAGGTGCTCCTGTCCCGGAAATCAACAATGTGGCAAAAACGTTTCGAAAATCTAACCAACTGTACCAGTTACCGCTTAATGCCTGAGATTTTATCTGATAGTCATACAGATTTTTGCTTCGCGATTGCGTTGTAAATCGTCGAAATAAAGACGTGAAGTTAAAACATTACTTGCGACGCTGTTACGCCTATGTGTTATCTAGGGTCATCAAATTACATCTAAAGGAACTCCCAAAAGTGTATCCTCATATTTGTCTGTTTCGCTACCAAAGTTTTGTGTGACGTGCTGTAACATCAACATGCAGCACCTGGGGGTTGAGAATAAAGTGGCATTTAGTGATTATCGTGATGAAGACCCTTTAGAGTAACCACCAAAATTGCTGGTAAACAACAACCTTAAAGCGCGCTACAGGAGCTCCCGCAGACTGGGAACCCAGCTTTGGCAAAATCATCCCGACAATTAAGCAGCAGACAAGCCTTAAATCTGGCTGACTCCAGGTCTCGGTACCACAATTCAGAAGTAGGTTGATTGCGATTACATCAATGTAAGTTGGGACAACTTGGTGGGGCGAGTTTGTTCAGGTTAAACACTGAACTGCTTGGGTTGTAATGAGGTAGCTTTCATCCTGTATGACATCAACAAAGAGTAAGAAAAATAAACTAATCGAGCTATGTTACCTTCACAGAATTATCTGACTGACATACTAAATCGTCGCTCTGTATAAAGGAGCCATAAGTGGGGACAGAGAACGTAACTGGATATCATGTTAGGTGTTGGTCATGTCCCATGTGTTGTACTAATTTTCTAGTTTCCGTTCTGGCTAATAAATAAACTGTATCCTTGGTTCAAAATGCTTGCTAATAACTTTCTATTAATTTCTTGGATTGCAAATAAATCAAGCACATAAGAAGAAAACAAGACAATGGCTCAGATTCCAGAAAAAGTGACAAAAACAAGCCTTAAAAAATCAATAAATAATAATAATAAACTTGTTGCTACTTATAATAATAATAATAATAATAATAATAATAATAATAATAATAATAGTAAACTTTATTCATCCTGGAAAGACAAATCAGCCGACCATACAGTCGGATGGTATCAACGGGTGTCCAGCATTCTAATTACAAATCTCAAACCAATCAATGACGTGAATAATTTTTTTGTCTAGGTTTTTTCTAGGAGTTTGTTGGAGACAATATATAATAGTAAACTAACGCACAATGAAGAGCAATGAATTGACCTAATAAAATTATGTATGTAAAAAAACAGTCTTCAACAGAGTTTTAAATTCTCTTAGGTAAACCCAACTTTGAAGAGATAAGTTTTTAAACTGAGTAAATTAAATGAGATAATGAGATTGCGTTTCTAATTTAGCTTGGTGTTGAACTCCATAACCTGGGTGCGCCAATGGAGAACGACCGGTCTCCTTAATTAAATTGCCGACTTGTGATGAAGAGGCAGCTAACAAATTCCTGCCCCTACCTAGCCTGTGTCCAGATGTAATTTAACCTCGGTTAGTAACGTCTGCGAAGCAGCACCGAATTCCTCGTTCTGTGTACCAAAATGTGAGTACACGCTATGATTGACCCGTCAACAAAAGCCTTTTGTCGGCGTAGTTACATTCTGAAATGAAAAATCAAATGAAAATGATCCTCGCAGTTGTGAACGCAATTTATTAATATTTATGTATATTTCATGTACGTCATTAAACGGAACCTCTGCTCTTGCAACAAATTGAGCCTAAACTGTTGGAAATAAATACTAATTTCCAAAATTTAGTTTATAAGGTAGGAATAGCGTTTCAAGTGCAAAAAAAAAAAAAAATGGGTATTATTAACGCCTTTTTTCACTTTTAAGTTTCCCGGGCGCCGCCATTTTTGTTTTTGTGACGTCAATGCGTTGTAGCTATTGTCAGGGATTAAATGAAGCAGAAAATCCTTTGTGTTAAACAATTGGGCAACGCAGTGACTTCATGAAATCCAAAATGGCCGCGCACTTGAAATTTAAAAACAAAAATAGGCGATGATGATAACGACTTTTTTGTACACTTAAGTGCTATATCCACGTTTTAAAACAAAATTTGGATTCTAGTTATTATTTCCAACAATTTAGCGTCAATTTGTTGTAAGAGCAGAGGTTCCCTTTAATACTCACATTTTGGTAAACAGAACAAGGCATTCGGCGCTGCTACGCAGACATTACAAACAGGAGTTAAAGTGCACCTGCGACGTAGGCTATGTAGGGGCAGCTAAGAAATTCTTGGTTCAGGAGTTCAAACCACGACAAGGTTTCGGTAGTGCTCTGAGAGACAAGCTATGGCAGATGAGAGGTCATGTGAAGCGTTAAACGTGGGTATAAAGTTATGTTATACAATATTAAAAACAACGATGCTAAAGGTTGACGAAGAAGATTTGCAGCATTAACCCATTGACTAACAGCTATTTTTACGTTTTCACCTAAAAACGATGAATAGCAATTTGTGACTCTTTATTTGAAACTACCAGGGAAAAGTGGTGCTGTTCCAAGGAACTGGAGGCTCAAGGTTTCTGAAAACGTCATTTTGACGTAGCTATTTTTTATCCGTGAAGCAACAACAATGGCCCAAGTTCGGTTTCCTTGCGATTTTTGATAAGTTTACAGCCATTTTTCATCTTTAGCGGCTGCCTGATGAGCATCATTAAGCGTGACGGTAGCTAAGAGTCCATTTTCTCAAAGAATCGAGTAAGGTGATGTACTTTATTGTCGAATTTGGCTTGTTACTCGACGAACTGGGAATTTGGCCGGTCGGACACTTAGTACCTTTAGGACTCGACTACTGATGTATTTCTCGACCTACCGCCGCATATTTTGGAATTTGTAAGCACTGAAGATGATCACAAGCATGAAATTTTGGCGGTAGGTCGGAGTGGCCTTAGACTTAGTTTATATGTGAAGGAATTGGGGGAAGGAACGGGCGCTGTCAAAAATTCTCGTTAGTTTCCAGCATGCAACGCGCTCGAGATGTTGAAAATGTCGGGAAGGCCTGAATGCACTGGAACAAAAGGCTGTATCTACGCTCGGGAGACGAATATGAACAAAAAAAGTCATTTCTAAGCTAGAACAAGGACTGAATTTCGTTATAATGGTTGAGTTTTGGTTTTTCGACGATGATTTCCCTAAAAAAACATGAAGGCAAAAAGGGGCATTTTTGTTGTTTCTCTTTGACGTTAAAAACGGTCAGTTTCGTTCTTGTCCAAACTCAAAAGGCCATATTTGGTAAAAATCGCTATGTTTCTTGCGTTTATTGGATATCCAAATTTAAAGGACATTCCATTTCGTGCTCACAACTAACAGTTAAGGCAATACTCGTGCGATTGAGAAAGTTGCAACGTTTTGAAGCATGGGAGTTTTTTACGGCCAGTTTTGGCCGGCACGGGTGCCAATGGGTTAACTACAAGAAGTAACTAACTCAGTGACTCCTACAGGGAATGATGAGCGGTATACGTACCAAGGTTGAAACTATTTGGTGATTGGTGATTTTAAAACAATGCGTTTTTCTTCTAAATGGTGTGAAAATGGTAATTCTGTCGTGTTATAAATTCCAAGTCAAGTTTGTCGATTTGCCGGTTTCATCATGAGAGCGCGAAAAGAAGTAAACTTAAATGGTTAGGTATTAAAAGCGGGCGAATGATCAACAACTTAAAAGCGGGCGAATGATCAACAACTTACCATTAAATGCAGTCAAACCAAACTTTGTTGCTATTTTTGAATTTTTCGGTACAATTTGTATTTTTCGGTAACCAAAGCGAAACAGGAAGCCATTTTGTTTTTCTCTGTTTGCTCAGAGGTGAATAGCAAGTACTATTCACCTCCAAGCGAGCAAATCAGAATGCGCGCGGAAACGGCAGTCTTCACTTGTGTGGTATTTACTAAATGAAGATGTGAGTTTAATAGTGACAACTGATGGTCCATTAAGATAGACCAGATTTTAGTAAAATATCACTTGACTGTGAAGACCGTTGAGACTAACGAACGCAAACGACCATTAAAATATAGCGAACACTGACAGATACATACGACGCAAGTTAGGGCGGCATACGAATCAAAGAGATCAAACTTTACTAATGATATTGAACTTAAATTAACGCGGACATGAATTACTCCTTTGCAGTGCCAAGTCAGTGCTTTTCACGTTTGACCCTCAGTTAATAAATTTTGTGGCATAAATTGAACACGACAGATTATTCAACCTTCTCTGTTAGCAGAGGTCTGTGGCGGCGAGAAAGGAGAGAGGCCACCGCCGGTTTTTTGTGGCACAAGCGCGAGCGTTCACTTAACAAGAATGACGCATTGGTCACTTGCGACCCGACCTGGCAAACCGGTTTACGCGTGAAATTTTCAGCAAACTTATTATTTATCACTAGGCTGTTTATCCAATGATCAATTTTACAACAAGTTCGTCGTAGTCAAGAGCTGTAATGATAATAAGACTTAGCAATTAACAACCCAATGAGACTTGTCGACGACAATTGCAAGTAAACGTTCTCCAAGTTCGGGAATTACTCGATGGTTTACAACAAACTCTAAATCTGCTGAATGCTCTGGGTTCGTGTGCACATAAGCGATTTCTTTGCCTTCAAGGGATGGCAAATCACATTCGATCTTAGCTTTGATTCGATCTTAGCTTTGATTCCCAGTCTTTCACACGATAATATCTGATCCTTTATGACGGAGTTGATCGGATACACGACCAAAACTAGTGCCTTGGGAGAGTAGAGTTTCAAACTTGACGGCTCTGCGGCTACGCGGACGGCCTCGTTGGAATTATGTGATACATGCTTTTTAAACTAATAGAAGACAGAGATGATATGTTACCAGCTAATTTTAGTTCTGTTCTGTCGGCCACTGCTAGTGTTTGTGTAGCGCGACGAGGTTACAGTTTAAGGGCCGGTTCACATGGAGGTCGGGGACCCCGGGTAGGTGAGGTACCCAACCTACCCGTGGACAAAAAAAGTTGGCTTTCACATGTAACCCCGGGGCGCTGTGGTGAGGTTTAAAATGCTATCGCGTGGTCGCTAAGTACGTATATTAACAAAGAATTCAGAGGCAATTGCCCGGATGAACATCACCCCACCCTACCTCCAGCATTCACATGGAGAAAACTCACCCCGGCTAAGCGGGGTACACGCCCTGGCTGACCGGGCAACCCGCCTCGGCGAGGTACCCCACCTCAAATGTGAACGCGATCGAAAAACAAAGAGAGATTGTATGGAGAGAATGTTAACCCCACCGAGGCGAGGGACCTCACCTTCCATGTGAACAGGCCCTAAGACAACCCTTAGAGTTACCAGGATCACCTAGCAACTTGACTCCATCAATGGGATATCTTAGGGCCTGTTCACATGGAGGTGGCGGACCCCAGGCAGGTGAGGTCCCCCACCTACCCGTGGTCCAAAAAAGCTAACCTTCACATGCAACCCCGTGGCGCTGGAGTGAGGTTTAAAATGCTATCGCGTGGTCGTTAAGAACGTATATTAACAAAAAAATTCAGAGAAAATTGCCCGGATGAACCTCACCCCATCCCACCTCCAGCATTCACATGGAGAAAACTCATCCCAGCTAAGCGGGTTACCCGCCCTGGCTGACCGGGCAACCCGCCTCGGTGAGGTACCCCACCTCACATGTGAACGCGATCGAAAAATAAAGAGAGATTGTATGGAGTGATTGGTAACCCCACCTAGGTTGGGACCTCACCTGCCTGGGGTCCCCCACCTCCATGTGAACAGGCCCTTAGTCAAATAATTTTTTCAGTCATCCAGTGCATTAGGATATTACTAACAGGTAATTAGACTTAAGATCTCACAAACAAGAGGCAGAAGCTGGAATTTCATGCTTTTGCACTTTTGGATTTACCAAGAAGCAGAAGATGGCTTATGCTTTTTGTGTTTATTTCTAAACGTAACGTGAGGCGGTTGCTTTGATTAGTTTGGTTAAATAAGCGTGGGAAACAAAGAAGGCACTTAAATCCGCTCCTTCCTTCTTTAGGTGGATGTCTAATGCCCTGTGTCCTCCTAGGACGTTTTTCCAGTTGTTTACAAAGAGTGTGGTCATGTTTACACTGCCGCTAAAGAAAAGAATATCCATATACAGCTTTGAATCATTAGGAAGTAAAAGTGTGTTCATATCACTGTTCGTTTTATTTATTTCTTTATTTATTTATTTATTTTTTCATTTATTGATTTATTTTTTATTCCCAATGGCACCCGCGCAGTCGATGTGCTAAGATCGATGAAGGAAACAGAATATTGACTCATTTCACTTCACCCAACTCCCTTAACCCATTGACACCTGAACCGCCCAGAACCGCCCGTAAAAAACTCCCATGCCTCAAAACATTGCAACTTTCCCAATCGCACGAATATTGCCATAACTGTTAGTTGTGAGCACGAAATGGAATGTCCTTTAAATTTGGATATCCAATAAATGCAAGAAACTTAGCGATTTTTACCAAATATGGCCTTTTGAGTTTGGACAAGAACGAAACTGACCGTTTTTAACGTCAAAGAGAAACGACAAAAATGCCCCTTTTCGCCTTCATGTTTTTTAAGGAAATCATCGTCGAAAAGCCAAAATTCAACCATCATAACGAAATTCAGTCCTTGTTCTAGCTTAGAAATGACTTTTTTTCTTCATATTCTTCTCCCGAGCGTAGATACAGCCTTTTGTTCCAGTGCATTCGGGCCTTCCCAACATTTTCAACATCTTGAGCGCATTGCATGCTGGGAACTAACGAGAATTTTTGACAGCACCCGTTCCTTCTCCCAATTATTTCACATATAAACTAAGTCTACAGCCACTCCGACCTACCGCAAAAATTTCCTGCTCGTGGTCATCTTCAGTACTCAGAAATTCCAAAATATGTGGCGGTAGGTCGAGAAATTCATCAATAGTCGAGTCCCAAAGGTACTAAGTGTTCGACCGGCCAAATTCCCAGTTCGTCGAGTAACAAGCCAAATTCAACAACAAAGTACATCACCTTGCTCGATTCTTTGAGAAAGTGGACTCTTAGCTACCGTCACGCTTAATGATGCTCATCAGGCAGCCGCTAAAGATGAAAAATGGCTGTAAACTTAGCAAAAATCGCAAGCAAACCGAACTTCGGCCATTGTGGTTGCTTCACGGATAAAAATAGCTACGTCAAAATGACGTTTTCAGAAACCTTGAGCCTCCAGTGCCTTAGGACAGCATCACTTTTCTCTGGTAGGTCAAATAAAGAGTCACGAATTGTTATTCATCGTTTATAGGTGGAAAATCACTCCGAAAATGTAAAAATAGCTAGGAGTCAAAGGGTTAATGAAACAATAAAGTTTATGTTCGCGGGCATAAATATGTTTCGGAGCCCGACTCATACTCATTTTAGTCAATGAGCTCTGAGACGGCCCCAAAACATATTTATGCCCAAGAATATAAGCTCTGTTACTATTATTATCACTTTGGAGGGCATTGAGAAAATAAAAACTGTATAAACAAACTTGACAACCAAACAGCGAGCGTTTACAACTTGAATGGCTTTTATTCTCCCACAATGACAATACACCATCGAGCCAAGCTGGCTAGAAATTGCAAAATCTTCCCATGCGAGTTGTCAGTAATTGTAAAAGACATGAAGGGAAAAAAATCGATTAACTTATTTGTAAGTGCTCAAAGTAATTGTGGAATTGCTAAACTGGCATAATTGGTTGAACTGAGTGTGTTGGGCTTGAAGCCGCAAAACTTACATGCACTTCGCCACCGGCCATGGTCTGGTTTTTGGTGTTTTCTGGCACGGAATCAACCTCTAACATTTGAAGATTGTCTTCCCCTAGCTGAGAGGACTGGGAATTTACAAATTCCTCGTTGTTTTCTGTGTTTTCAGCCATGATTAGGCTTTGAAAATACCTCCGTGATTTATTTTACCAAAGGTGCAAGAAAACGGCGCGAACATTGTAATGGCTTCCCAGACTGCCTATTTTTCACCAGTGTGGGAAAGCACTTCTGTACAACCTGGGGGAAACTCTGTAAATGTCGGGGAATCACTGGCTGTGGTGAGGCCGGGATCTGTTACGGCAAGCGAGTATCTTCGAGACAGCAATATCACTCAGACCTTGGTTCCAAGGTAGCGTTTTGTACGGCTTGTACGGGAATCGAACCCACGGACCTTTTCAGGCTTTATTTTCACTACTGCTTAAGTAGTGTTCATAACTGCGATGATCAGTCACATATTTAATCATTAATCCGCATTTCAAATATATGATTTTCATATATTCATTCTCATAAAGTGATAATGATTAGGAATCAAGGGGTTCTTTTCGAACAACTTGCGAATGCGGCGGGTGAATAAAATTATATTGAATGCTATTTTAAGGCAACGCTTTGTCATATTTATTGGTCAATCAAATAGTACTTCCACCTTTGTTTTATGCCGCCGAATAGCCATCAATTTTTTGAGAAATTTGAAATAATTGATTGAGGAAAAAGCTATTAGTTTCCATGTCATCGTAAAACCCACGCACATGACTCCGGTTCATAGCCGTCAAAGCTATCGATGGATCGAACTGTACACTCATCTTAGTAAGATCTTGTCAGATCTTGTCAGTTAAGGTCTTGTAAGACATAAATAAGCTCTTGATTAGTAGTTACTAAGGTCTTGTTGAGAGTTTTCATTAACATCTTTCTAATATAAGATCTTATTGGGGTCTTGGTAAGATCTTACCGATATTGTGCATCAAAGCTCATTAACGCTCTTACAAGATTCTTAAATAAACGTAAGATATCTTAGGATCTGAGATCTTAATTTCCATTTTAGATTTCTTCATGCTCTTGCAAGATCGTACAACATCTTAATAAGATTAATTTATATTCTAGGTGGGGGAGTTGAAGTCTTAATAGCCCAATTTCGATATATTTGCTCGTGAGATACTGGTGACGAAAATCGGACACCTAAACGAGGATCCTGGGAATAGATTGATTGTTTTTCCTTGGAGTATATGAGAGTGTTCATTCACTGAGGGCCGAATTACTAGGGAGCTTTAGCAAAGACGACGGTGACGGCAAAGGAAACGTAATTTAAAAAATTTTACTTTTCTTTTCTCTAAATCTTTCGCGAATATTTCAATTTGTTTAACTTGGAAAATGCTGGCGAACTATTTAGCGACTATATTACTACGAAAGGCGTTGAAGTAAGGAAAAAGAAAGAAAAATTTATCGTCAAGGGCTTAGGTTCTCGAGAAAACTTAAAATTTGGCCATTTCACGTTGTTGTTTTGCAGAGGACGGCAAAGAAATGTACCAAAATGTAAAACGCGCATACAGAGTGATTGTTTTTGCTTATTAAACCCATTGTTTCATTTGTGGCGTTCTCGTTGCCGTTGCCCGTCCTCGTTGCTAAAGCTCCCTACTGACCACGGACGAGGGTGTTTTGCCAGAACCAGCATCGATGATGAATTGGAGCAGGAGCTTGACACTTTTTCCAGGGGTCACTTTCCCTGATATTTGTAACTATCTCCTTGGAAAGACCGACAAGTATTCAGCAGAAAACCTAAAATCTTTTCAAAGGCTTACTGTCCAGCCAAGCACCGTCTCTTTCGATTGTCAAGACGGTCGACGGCGCTCGTACTTTTCATCTTCTTCGATACAGAAGGGTCAAAGATAGTCGGATGGCAGCCTGAACGAACATTTTTACGACCAGACGTGAAAATCTCCATGTCAGTTTCCTTAAAATGCAGTGGACAGATTTTGGCATCGAAGAGGGTCTTGAATTTTTCATGCGCTCGCCTAGAAAAGAACCAGTTCCCACTTCTTACGAACCCTTGAGCTCAGAGGAAATGAAAAATAACTGAGATCCGGTCTTTTCTTTCTTCCGTTACGGCAAACAGCAACAGCACAATACTTGACCATGGCACACACTGAAATAAACTTGGAAGAGCCCAAAGATAAGCTGAGATTATGGACGAAATCTCAAAAGCACATTGACTTGCTCTAAGTGTTTTCGTTCTTTCGGGCCATTTTCCCCAGAGCGTATATTTTTATGACCAGTCCCTCAGCGGTTCAAATATATCGAAATTGGGCTATTCAGGTCAATCACATCATAAACACACACCTAAGGGAAAATCATCATTAATTTTATGCCCTTCGAACACTAAGTCCCTCATTTGCCCACAGGGCCAAGACCCATAATGAGGCTTATTGTTAACAATGATATCATTCAGTGAAAAATATACAATTAAATATAAAGCAACTTTAGCAGCACTGGAAAATGCTGCACAATACCCTTTACAGGCTGTACTTCTCCCTTTGGTATTACTAGCTCATTAAGCAAACAGGGCATGAGAGTGGATCTTCTGGTTGTGTTATCTTGATGTTTAAACAAATTCTCCCCGCTTACAACACAGGAAATATAACACGTGTAATTATGATGTGAACAGTTAGGGTGATAGATGCATGTATCTTCACTCGGTACTGGGGCTTCACTGAAGGGGACTCAATTGAAGATGAACACCAAAAAATAAAATAAAGTAAAACAAATAAATAAGAAGAAAAATAAGAAAATATTTAAACAGGATTACCCCATCAGTGTAACAAACTGTGGTATTAAAGGAGGTCCTGTAATTAAAATACATATAAAAAATTGCTATAAAAATACGAAAAGGGGTAAAACGGTTTAAGAATCGATAATCTGAAAATCTAAAAATGCTAAAATATACACAATTATGGTAATAAAAAAGTCTTTGGAGAACGTCAGCCTTACAAATTCACTGGGGATTCCGTTGTCATGATTTGGCGGGGATGGGGGAGGCTATTAAATTCCGTTGCTCCGGCAAAACAAAAAAAATCTCTTAGTGACTTCTAAGTTAACTTCATTTGGGAATATGAATATCATTACAGTGCCTAGTCGCAACTGTGTGTAAAGAGGTATTTAGATTAAAATAATTATTCAGATAAGGTGGTACTAGACTGTCAAGGCATTTTCTAGTTAACGAGACAATGTGAAGCTTTCGCCTATTAGTTAATGGTACAAGACCCAAAGCAGCGATCAGCTCTTTAGTATGTAAACCAGAGTTTGGAAAAATCGAACTTCACAACTCGATGCGGCAGACTCTCAAGGGTATCAGAGTTCAATTCACTTTTCCACACCCATGCCATGCCACATCACAATATCCAAAAACTGGTGCGATCGTTGTCTTGTAGATGCGTTCAGCTGCAGCCATGGTAGGGGAAATTCTCAAACGCCTAAAAACGCCCAATTTCCTCGAGACCTTGTTAACTATGTACTCAATATGGTTGTTAAAGCTCAAGTGCTGATCAATCACAACATCGAGATATTTAAAGGACTGTGATTCCGCCAAGGGAGATCCATTGCAGGATAAACTTATGCTATCCATCCACTTAATTCTTTGGTGTGATCCATAAATTACATATTCAGGTTTTCTCAGGTTTAAAAAAAAGGTCATCTTGCATCCACGAGGAAAAACAATTTATGTCACTGTTAAGGGATGCTTTTAGCTCAATAGACCATAACTGTGTCGTCAGCATAAAGTAGAACTTCAAGGTTTCTTTGAGAACCCTGAGTGTATTCATTTGTTATTTATCAACTGAAGACTGTAATACACATTAACGTGGCTTCATTTTTCTTCTCGCAGGTGTGATCTTTGTGACTGATAGCACCAACGATGAGAGCACTGGTGGGGTCCGTGCAGAACTTGCAAAGCTAATGGCGGAGAAAAGATTAAAAGATCTTCTTTGTCTGATATCATTTATGCCAACAAACAGGTACACTGTATATGTGAGAAGAAAATGATAGTATTAATATTGTAGTAGGAAGAGTTGTGCTCAATTACATAAGTGGTAACATTTGTTCGTCTTATAATTATGGTAATGCCGGCATATTTGTACGAATATACTGAGGTTGCATGTCATAAATTCTGTTAAATATTAAAGCATTGGGTTGTGGAACAGAGTTGCTGTTGGGAGTGTTAAGAGGATACAAGTCAAAGAAAGTGTTCTAATTTTTCTTCTATTGGGGCGACAAATCCTATGTTTTCCTCTTTTTCGGCCTATTTTCAATGTTTCTGAGTGTCATTTCTTACTTGATACCCTGGGAACCATCTTTTATAGACAGAGAATTGAAAGAACAGATTGCCTCAGTGAAACAGACAATAATGTTTGGGGTTTAGCAGTGATCTTCGGTTGTTAGGGTTAAACAGTTAACTTTTTGTCTGTGATTGGCCGGGTTGATTGGTGAACAATCACTACATTACGTAAACCTCACAAGGCATCCACCCTCCCTCGGAGCTACTTGGAGGGGTTTCGTCGCGCTCGTTGAAAGTTTAATTAATATTACTTAACAATGTGGAAAGATTTTCAGAAATAACTAAACGGTCGATGGATAAGCGTAATCGCTCTTTGAACACAAATAGTGGAATAGAGAATTAACTCTGAAGTGTAAGTTAAAGTGCTACTTAAACCCATGAATAACCCACTGGGCGTTAGCCCTAGTAAAGGGAAACAGGGAACCACACGAGGCAAAGAAAAAATCTTTTGACCTCGGTGGGAATCGAACCCACGACCTCCGGATTAGATCTACCGTTACTCTGCCGACTGAGCTACAAGGTCGCACAGAGAAAGTCGGGGACGATTTAGATGGTGAATCGCGGCAAAGAGAAAGTAAGGGTACATATGAATGTTGTGCCGCGTAGCACTAGGAACACAATCTATTTGTGTTCCTAGTGCTACGCGGCACAACATTCTTATGTACCGCTCTTTGAACAATTTGGCCCAGGAGTCTTGGTCAGGAATCTGTTTAATGTACTCATCTGGGTGAAAATTGTGCTGAAAATGATGAACATCTATTCCTTAATCATCTAGTCTACGAGTAGTCCCTACCGTTTCTTAGGGATTGATTACCTCCTGCGTGTCGCCACTCCTCGAGGGAGACGGATTTTGCGCGCGTTCGCTCTCTTATCCATTTTAAAAACACGGAAACTTATCCAAAGAACTTGACTTAACCCTTTTCGATCCAAGTGGGTGCTATTTATTTCACCAGATTTTGGGCAATAAATGGTCTGGGGCTCTTAACTTCTTCATATATGGAGTTATTATGAAAATATCTGCTGTCTTGAAATACTGGGGACCCAGGCTTTAGAGTCACGTGATGCACCCGAGTGGCTGTTGTTTGTCGAGTCAGTGGAATCGCTTGACTGTGGTGCAATTGTCAGTTTTAGAGTGCTTTTCTGAGCCATTTTCCTCTGCAGAAGCCCCCATGCTGGCATCATTAAGCTAGAATGTGGGTAAAGGCAAGCCTTTGAAAGAAACCAGAGGTGAGAGGTGGTTTTATGTTGATGGAGATGCCAAACACGCTCTGTTGTGATGATGGTGACTCGATATGGAACCTGTCTCTCTTGTCTTTCTGCAAGTGGATTCGGGGAGCTAACGAGGCAATGTGGGCTAGTTCTGACCGCTAAAAATACTCATCGATGCAACATTTTGCTGGTAGCACCGGGTGGCTCAGCACTTATCGAAAAACTATGTAATGAACTGAAGGAGAGTTCTATGCTCGCGGCGTGGTTACAGTTCCCAGAATTCTTTTCGGCCGTGAACGAGTCCAGTTAAGACACACAAGATTGGATCTCAGAAACGGGCTGAAACGTGGCAGGCACCAAATGTGAGAGAAACATTTCATAGCTGATAATAAGGAGAGAGCTTGAGGTTTGCTGTAAATGTAGAATCTTGATATTTGGGCAGTTTTTCTTATTAAAAAGTTGGCCACAAAAATGTGTAAATTTTGGTGTTATTCTCTGGCCAAAAAACAAGCATTTTGGGCTTTGCTGTTAAACGATCGGTGATATGCAGCGGAATTCTGGTATTGTAGTCGTTATTTTTAGCTTTAATGATTGCTAAAACACAGTTGGTCCTATTCACACAATTATTATAACGTTCTGACAAACTTTAAACAAGAAATAAACCATAAAAAGGAAGCAGTATTTATCATCACATATGTGTGACGTTGGATGGAAAAGGGTTAATACTTGTTCTTTCAAGACCTGCTGAGCGCTCTCAGTGTGGACGCTCTGACTAAACAACTCGCCTTGGAAGAGCTTTGCTGTGGCAGGAGTTGGAACACATTATCCCGCGATGCACACTTTGGTGCATGGTGAATAGCTAGACTGGCTTGTAAAAGGCAGCTGATGTCGGAGTTTGCGCAATAAATTCCAAACACCACTTAACTGAATTGTTAGAGCGATTTTGAATTCACTGTTGTAAAACCAAAACCAAATTAATTGCTCTGACCAACTACAACAGATTTAAACGACACGATAAACCAATCAGAATTCAGATCACTTTGGTATGACATGTAGAAGAGTGCAGACTAATGTGGAACAGTGACTGAATACCAGATAACAGTTCTTATGACCCTGACAGGACAGAGATAGAAGCTTTATCGGTATCCACAGTGATCTGTCAAGTTTTAATTGTAAAGAGACAAAAAGCATTGGCTAGGGCATATTGTACCAACTGCGCAAGCCGTCTTACTGGGAGTTTCATTTAATGATACGATCACTAAGCCGGAAGAATTTAACCTAGTACCTGATGAACAAAAAAATAAAACGTTTCATCGAATTTATTACCGAATCAGGTCACAAGAATTAGGGTTACACATCACTATTCTTTTTCAATCATTTCTTTTACTGTCCGGCCATGAAGCGGGAGAGGGGTGGGTGAGTACATATCAATAGCACCCCACCCGCCCTCCGCTCCCTACGGGCCTGGATAAAAATAGTTAAGAAACCTCTTTTACATGCGGCTTTTGGTAAAGTGTGTGACTACCTGAAATGATTCTTTCGTTTTCTAAGGTTGATTCTGCTGCAATAGCTTCCTGGTTTTTTGTTCATTGGTTTAGTTTTTAGTGAAAATGCTTTGAACAGCAATAAAAGGTATTCAATTCCAATCAATGGAGAATACAGATGGTTATTGAGTTTGTTTTTGTATCGATTTCAATCCCTCCTCTACGGTGCTTGTATAATCAGTGAGCTTATCATCCTTGAGGGGACCAAGTTTTATAAACACATCGACGCTCGTCAGAAGCCGTGAAGAGTATCTCAAGCCAATTCTGTTGTTTTTCGCACGTTGAATTATTTCATGTCCATACGTTGATGGTTTGTGAGATCCAAGAGGACTGCACAGTTAACACCAAACACTAGTATTGGCAGTAAATTTGTAGCACAGTTTCAATTTCATAATGGCATGTTATTTTTTTCATTTAGCGGTTCGGATGAGCTGTTTTCTACTAGAAGTCATTCTTGTATGCCTTAATACAATTTACACGAGGCTCTAATTTAATTTGGTGACCTGTATCCAAAATGTTGCTTGTGGCGGGGCTTAATAGCTGTAAAGACTTTAAGAACAGGTTTGAGTTCTTTCGAAACCATTTTGATGAATTAACTGCGAATTAATGTTTCAAGAGTAATGGGCTTTCAAATGTAAATTTATATTTGTAAATTAGCCTGTTAGTGTTTCCAATTGCAGGCCACCTACCCTGGCTCCAGAGGCCCATTGAAAAAAATAAATAGCCTTGAAAAGCCAAAATAGAACTCGAGAGACGAAAAAAAAAAAAAACCTCTGGCACCCAGGGTACAGGCCACCGTGACCAGCTTTTAGAATGGACACATCAATGAGTTTAATTGTTTTTGTGTAGATTTTAACCTTCTTCTACGTCGTATGTAATCAGTGAAAAATTGGTCATTCCTTATGATCGGTAAATCGATGGTTCAAACCTAACGCTGCTATCATTTCGTATCAAAGCGATCAGTTGTCGCTATGTACGATCGATCACCGACAACATTGGAGTGTAATTTTCCTAGAACCACCACCTCTTCTACATTGTTTTAAAATCGTTCAAACACTTTTGTACATCATCGCGTTTGCCAAACACAAGTTTGACCAAACAGCCCTCCCGGGGGGGGGGGGGGGAATACTCCCTTATAGTGGCTTTATAGGTATGTTCGGCCTTAAAGGGGATGGTTTTAAGCCGTTTTGGTCTGAAATGGGGTATGGTTTGTGCACTCTTGTCTAGAATTGGGTATGTTTTTTGAAGAAGCTACTTTTTCATCTGTAGGCGATAAGATCATGAACAAAAGCCCTTCTTTTTAGTCTTTAATTATGGTTACGCCAACCATGTACGTGAAATAGGCCTGAAATAGGGTATCGAATTTTTGATCAGGTCTGAAATAGGGTAGGGAAAATCGCAGATTTTGGTCTGAAATAGGGTAAGGGTTTCAGGAAGAGGGCCGCACACCCCTACCCAATTTTTCTGGAAGTAGCCCTCCCCTCCGGCCAACCTCCCTCGGGTCAAACAGTCACATGAAAGTGAGTCCACAGAACGATTTAAATTCCCTATTAAAGCTAAATCTTGGACGTTATGTGGACAAACAACATGTGGTTCATTTGGTTGGTGTTTTCCTGCTGTGCACGCTTTCTTAGTTGACGTGGCTAAACGATCAACGGCATTAGATGAAAATGGGTTCTATATAGATCAACAGAGATCAAACATGGAAAACCATTTCACTGCAAAGTTGAGAGAGGTGGCTAAACGGGCAAACATGCTCTTCCAACACGATGTTGGATAAAAATGTTTGATTGTTTAGCCGGGGCTTAACATAACGTATTAGGCGTTTGTGAAAATGCATTGAAATGTTGGACACTTTGCTATTCCATGGACTGTTAAACGTAAATAAATATTGGTATGTTAGCTTGTCAGTGATCCTCATTGGTAGGTCACCGTGGCCAACGTTGAGAATGGACACACAAATAAAGTTATTCATTGATTGAATGTTGAATAAATGGATGGATGGATTAGTTGATTGTTGATTTACCACGTGTGCTCAACATTAATATTGACACAGCCGGTGCTATTAGTTTATTAATATAAGAAGCACTATGAAATCTGCTCATGTTCGATTGATTTCTTGTCTTCAGTTTTTTTAGGTTTCTGCTTTCCTTCAAATTAATTGCCAAATACGTCACTGAATTGCGAAACGTGCTGACGTGATAACTATGGTATGATATTGTATCCGCAACTTATTTTTAAACAGTAACGTCGTTTTGCCTCGGGGTCATAATCTGTAACACCCTGATGAAGATGAAAAATGTTCCTTGCGTGTAAGCAGCCTTGCTTGCTTTTTCTTAGTTATGTCGCCGTTTAAGGCCAATGAAATGGAATAATGAACCGACCTTCAAATGGGGTCTTACTCTCCAAATGCAAATCGTTAACTTGTTTACTCAAAAGACGGACACATAGTCTTCCTGGCTTTGCTTGTGTTTCAAGTTGTGGTATTCCTTCATCAGTGCATGCATGTGACGATAGAATAACTGAAAATTTTATGCTAATTACTTCCTTGCAAATATTAACAACATTAAGAAAACGTGGCAAGCAATAAATAAGCTTCTCACAAACCGCAAAAGAAAGTCTCACAAAATAACGACCCTAAAAGACCCACGTGATAATAACCTTGTCACACACAATTCCTCAAGAATACCTAACATCTTGAACGAACACTTTGCAACTATTGGTATCAAATTAGCGATGAAATTATTCCCACGCAGTAATTATATGGACTATCTGGCCAAATCCAAATTACTTGATTCTTCCTTTCTTTTTCAGCCCGTCTCACCAGAAGAGGTTAAATTTGAAATTTTATCGCTTTCTAATAATAAACCGCACGGACTTTACCTGCGCATCTCTTGAAATGTGCATGCAATGTCATCTCTACTGTCTGCGATATTCAAATGCGACGATGAGAGGGATGCTTTAAACTATAGACCTATATCTTTACTTTCTAACTTTAATAAATTTTCGAGAAAATAATGTACAATCGGATGGTCAGTTTCATTGAACAGCATTCCATTCTATATTCGTCGCAGTATGGCTTTCGCCAGGGGCTCTCTACTCGTCATGCTATCATCGATATAGTTGAAGCTATTCAGTCAAATATGGATCGACGCTGTTTTACCTGTGGGATCTTTATTGACCTAAAGAAAGCTTTTGATACTGTTAATCATAAAATTCTACTTGACAAGCTTAATCATTACGGTTTTCGAGGAATTATCAATAACTGGTCTGAATCCTATTTGACTGATCGCACCCAAACAACCCAGACAGACTCCCACATCTCGGATAAGTGCGCATGCACTTGCGGCGTACCACAGAGCTCTGTATTAGGACCCCTTCTTTTTCTACTTTACTTAAATGATATCCATAATTGTTCTAGCAAATTGAAGTTCTTTCTTTTTGCCGATGACACCAGTATTATATTTGCTGATAAAAACTTGAAAAAATTAGAAGTGACTGTAACGACGAGATTGAAAAACTTAACGATTGGCTAACTTCTAATAAATTAACATTGAATACTAAGAAATCTAACTATGTCATCTCCCGACCCTACCAAAAGAAAACCTAAAATACTCCCCAAATTTGTATATTTGATTATGATTCAAACAAAAATGTAAACCTTGAATACAAAGACTGTATTAAGTATTTAGGCGTCCTTATTGATGAAAACCTTTCCTGGAAGAACCATATTGATTCTGTTATAACCGAAATAAGCAAAACTGTTGGAATGTTAAGTAAACTAAGACATTATATACCATTTTGTGTTCTTATAAATATCTATAATGCTCTTATGACACCTTATCTCTCCTATGGACTTATTTCCTGGGGCCACGCCTCTAAAACACATCTAAATAAACTCACTATTCTACAGAAGCGCGCCCTGCGCTTAATTCACTTTGCAGACAGAAATGAGCACGCTATCCCTCTATCTGTCAAAACTAACGTTTTACCTTTAAGTTTTCTTTATGTCCAAGCGGTCTCAAACTTAATGTATGATATAAATGCAAAACAAGCACCGTCAAATATTCTAAATCTTTTCTGTAGAGCGTCTAGCATACACAAATATGATACCCGCTCGTCAACCTCTCAGAACATCTATATTAAAAATTCTAGAATCGACGGACAAAAATACTCTTTTTCACGTGTTGGAGCAAAAGTTTGGAATGGGATACCTGAAAGAATAAAAAAGTTGCCAAAAAATAGTTTTAAGAAAGAAATGAAAAGAGTACTATTTGACATTTTGAAAACTGAAGATAGTTACATTGAAATCGATAAAATAATATTTGATCTAAAGAATCATTAGACAAGACACAAGTGCAAGTACTTTTATTATCTTAGTACCTCAAGCTCTCTCTCTGTCTCTGTCTCTGTCTCTGTCTCTCTGTCTCTGTCTCTCTCTCTGTCTCTCTCTTTGTTTGTTTGTCCAATCTGGCACAAATACACTTATCTTTTTTTCACTCTTTTTTATTCCTGTACTGTAATATAATTGCCTCTGTTTCAATAGACTGGCTTGCCACGATTAGCTAAGCTATCTGCAGGTCAGTCTAAATTGTGAAATTGTAATTGTAGTAATTGTAATAATAATATTAACTAAAAAAAATATACTCAAAATTAAATAAAAAGAAACAGTTTTGACGGTTCTTTTTTTACAGATTGTCAAACCCATAGTTCCATTAAGACCAAGGCCTCGTCCACACAAGTAACTCTGCATCTGCAGTCTTATTCAAGGTCAACCGCCATAACTTAAAGATTTCCAAACTATAAAAGGGGAATTTATGCCTCAGGGTCTTTCAGGGGTTTTTCAGTTTGGGAGCCTAATTTATTGACAGTAAATGAGTTTTGGAAAAAAATGCTCATGGATGTTTTGGTGTTCAGTTATAATCTCAAGTAGCGCCTCTTGATCGTGATTTTTGGTGCATGACATTAGATTATCATTGCACTGTAAAAACTGACTAGTTAAACCAACCAATTAAAATTGTTGTATAATGCATCTGAGGCAACCCACACTTAAATGGTTAATACGACCAATGTAAATTGATGGAAACAACCAATTTTTTCTGGTTCAAAGTAACTGATTCTTGTAAGTTGTATTAACAACAGGGTGGGTTATATTAACTTTTACGTTTAGTTGAATCTTCTCCCGTGTAGATGTTGTTTTGACATGTTATCAACAGTTGAATTAACCGATTCATAATGAGTTGAAACTACAACTTTTGACTGGGTTGAAATAACCCTATATTCGTTGCTTTAACTTTGCAAATCAGTCCATTGAACACATGTAAAAAGTACCAAGGATGCTTCTGAGACAACCCATTTTTTTTAGTTACTTTCCGTTATTTTGACTATAAAAAATGGGTTATTCAAAAAAGGTTGTTGTAACCTCCAAACAATCAGTAGCTTTAACCATTTGAAATGGTAAAAATCACACCAAATTAATTCATCTAACTTATCTTAATTGTACCCAGAATTGATCCAAAACAACCTGTTTTCAGCTTTCGTTATCATTTTAAAACTCTGCTGTGTTTGTAACCTCTAAATAATCATCATTACCGTTTAAAATGAAAACGATAGGAAAAAAAAAAAAACAGTTACAACCCAATGTAATGACACAATTTTATTTTAAACTTTGTATTAACCTTCGAAATACATTTTAGTCCCATTTAAATGATACATGTATGTGAGACTAACAGAAACTATATGTCATGCATGGTTTGTGGAAATTGAAAATGAAACCTCGATCTTCTTTACTCTTTTTTGTTGTTGTGCACTTTGACCTTCTCTGGAATTTCTTTTAGTATTTTTAGTAAAAATTGCATTTGAGAGTGGAATTTGTAGATTCACTTCTCAATCTGCAAACAAGAACAAAATATCTTGCATAAACTGAAAGGCAATACATCAACCAAAACCAGTGCTTTTATCATTAATACTTGAATATAATGTAAAACCTGACCACCTTTGCCAACTGGTACAGTCAGTACCTAAAACAGAATTTAAGAGACTTAATTTATGACAATTTTTTTAACAAAAACTAGTGAGCAGCACACAACAACAGATCTTGTCAATTTTGTTTATTATCCGACCGGTTTCGTCTGATCAGACAGACTTCATCAGGGATTTAACAAGATTACAAATTGAACTACTTTTATACTAAACATCTACAGTATAAAGCACGTTCAAAGTAGGGTGTGAACAGCAAAAAACACCCACAAACAAATACGCACAGGATACAACGTAAATCCTGTGTTACAAAATGTACAATAGTTAATTTTGGGGGTCACGATTTAATGTTAAATCGTGACCCCCAAAATTAACTATTGCACATTTTGTAAAAATAATTTAAAAAATTAAAATTATATATTGCTGTCTAGTATTTTGAGCTCAACTCAACTGTAAAAAATCAGTCTAATGATGCAAAGAAATCTCAAACTGTGTACATTTTTAGCATGCTCTTCAATTTTGCCCAGTCTCAGAATCAAAGTTCTTATGGAAGACAGTGGAGTGGTTTCTGTGTCATTCTATTCATCTTGCTTACCACTGCCTCAACACTTATTGGCAGTGAATGATTGCTCCTTCTGGACTCGGCAGGTATTAAAATATACTCAAGAAATAAATAAACATTCTTGCTATGACCACCCAGGCTCTTCAGGTAGTCAGCATTGGCTGGCAATATTGACTATTTTGAAATGGAAGGCTACCATTTCTGGCTGCCAACACCAGAGAATGCATATCATCAACTGTTGCCTCTTTCGAAATCAGATGGGGTGCTTCTGTTACAGCTTGCTGATGTTCTGCACCCACATCTGAATAATTCTGCAACAAATAAAAATGATTTGTTGTGATTATAAATCCCAGATATTACTTATAACCTCAAAACAAAAATTATAAAATTTTCATGATATTTATGACAAAGGTGTACCATTGCTGCCATGATGCAACGGTGTTGGGTTTCTAATAGTAATAAATACAACTGTACATTATCATATTAATTCAAATAGAAACAAAATCACCAATAATGTTTTAAAAATCTAATGTTTAAGGTGGCTCTGTTGTACATTCAGGGGCACTTATCCATATCAACTTTTCTAGCTTAAGGGAGAACTTGCTGGTGAATAAACATCAGAAGACACTTTGTGGCAAATCACCAGCTACACCGTACCAGTTGTCCAGGTGCCAAATGAGGATACATTTTTAAATGCTTCTTAGTAATTATCTTGTAAAATATTCCTTTATGAAGTAGGTGGCATGCATTTTTAAAGTCAATGACAGAAGCATTATAATAAGAACTCTTACTTCAACCATAACAATAACATTATTAGGCTTCAAATTTTCATTATGAATAAAACCTGAAAGGTGAATTGCATTGAGTCCCTGGTGAACATGATACTGGCCATTTCACTGATGTAACAAAGTCTCTTGGAAACGTTGTCTAAGGTTACACTTTCCAGATTAAAACCTAGAAATTGGGTCATTGAAATAGGATCTGGTTCCATGTTGACCCCCAAAAGCTGTGGAAAACTAGTGGGAGGAATAAGATTTAACATGGCTTGTACTTCATTGATAAAAAGAAATTAAGTTGGATCTCACGAAATGTTTTTCATTAAAAAAAAAAACAGTTAAATACCCTATTTTTTTCTTAACTATCTACTTCCTTAAATTTATCAGCTTGCAGAATAAAGAAGTCGTTTTCTTCTTTGGTTTCTTCCATTTATAGAAACAGGCATTTGCTTAAATTTTTGGCCAGCACTCTTACAGTTTAATTATCAAGCTCAGCAATTCTCTTTTACTGTCTTAGCTTTGTTGGATTACAAAACAGTTGAGAAGTTTTTTTTGACTTACATGTATGCGATTCTTCTTTTGTTTGCTTTTTCTCTTTCTCATTCCAATCTTGGAGTACTGAACTTGTTGATTGCAGAAACTGGCAAGATGTTGTTTGAAATAGTGAATTGGGTAAATTTGGCATCTCGGATGGAAAAGAACATGTATGCTATACAAATGTGAGCCAGGTCAAATAGGAAAGCAAGAACCCACAGGCTGCAGATTATAGCCCAAGCAAGGCTGCCCCAAGGGACAACCTCAGCTAGGAAATTGTCAGTAGGCAAGCAATTAAATCTTGCCTTGACAAAACAACGGCTTCTGCTGAGTTCAGCCTTTCAACCCTTATCACAATTTTGTTTTTATTCAAAGTCAAGAATAATTAGTACTTAAAGTGAAAAACGTTCAGTTCATTCATCAACAATTCAGTCCTCCATTCAAGGAATTCAAAATAAAAAAAATACCGTAAAAAATATCTACTTGGGTCGTTCAAGTCAGATTCTCTGGTGGCACATTGTAATCAAAGTAAAACTGCCAAGCAAACACGAGAAGACACAACAGCACATTCTTCACCTCTTTCTCGGAGTGTCCACTAGAGACATCATACAAAGTCTACAAAACCTGTGGTCATTTCAAACCAAATACGTAAGCTTTAAAAGCTTAAGTTCTGGCTAAACGAGGCAACAATAACGATTCCGTATTGAAAACTGCGCTATTAAGGAACGTACCTACCAAGCTTCCCACGTCTTTGTCGTTTCCCTTGTTAAATGATAGTAATAAGATACAGTGTAGTCAGAGAGGTTTGTATAAACTCTCAACGGATCGCCAAATACAAACTAGTTGTAATCGTAGATTAGAGAGTGCGTTCGAGTATTGGTAGGTTTGGTATGTTAACCCTAAACCACCATATGGAGGGCCATGTGGTCCATGATGATCTTTGAACACTAAAAGCACATTTACAGTATCTTGGAAAGCCTCAAAAATAGCAACTTTGACTAACTCAATGTTAAAAACGTGATTTCTGAAAATAGTTGTAGCAGCAACGAACAAATTATTGTAGAAATCGGCAAATTGTTTGAGCTTTATCCACACAGTAATCCCCAGAAATTCCTTCAGCTCCTCAGGACTTGTTCCGACCGAACATGGTAAGTTTTATGTTCCTTCGCATGGCATATTTGTTTGTTTCAGTGACGAAATCAAAATGACCGATCCGTGGTGTAAAAAGGTGTACAAAATATTTCTCAGACATTTGTTTATACTGATATATCAAATTTCAGTCGAGGTTGCTTATTGAGAGGTAAGGTGGCAGATCATCCACTTCAATCGCCAATCCTCGCCACAAAGAACCTTCCCTGCTAGCAGAGGTCTCTGGCAGAATCCCAATTTCATCGTGTTCAACAACTCGATCAAACAAGTCTTGTTTTCGAAAGATTTCGTCGATTCCGCTTTTACTTGATGAATTGTCCACTCATTGTAGTTGTATCGCCGCCATTTCCAGGTTGTAGCAGCTAATTTAAGAAATTTATACATCACTTTCGTCTTCCTCGCCGACGGCCGCCATTTTGAAAGCTTTTGAGTTGGCTTGGCGATGATGTCATTCGTGTTCGCAATAACAGGACAAGTGGCTTTGTAACCACGTAAAAATGTCGTTCACGCATACAACGTGTTTAGGCCGGAAAAAATTTTTGTGCTTCTCTGTAATCCATCACAAGAGAGTTTCCAAATATACATGAAATAAAGTATTCTCTCTTGGAAAACTTCGCATTTTATGTATCTAGCATGCCATGTCAAGTAGAAAATGAAAAGTTGAGTACCAGAAGCTACTCATCCTCGGAGACCCAGGGGCAGGTAGTCGGGACGGGACAAAGATTCGGGACGAGCTTAAGTTTACAAGACAGTCGGGAGAGCCCCTGGGAACATTTCTTTATCGGACTCGTTCCAGAAGCTATTGAAATCCAGCTTCGTGATTGGGCGGAAATTTTCTGGCAAGGAATTTTTTTTCTGCCCAATCGGCGATCAGCTTATATATCGCAGTCCTTTCGTGACTCCTTGCACCAACAAGTAAGCGGTCAATCTGCTGTCGACCATATTTTTAGTGGTTCCACTTGTCTCGTTCGTTCGACAAATTTATCCTATGTACGAGGAACATTTTGGTGGCAAGGGACCCACAAACAACAAGCAACAATCACTTGCAAGGAACAAGAAAAATCAAAATGAAGATCGACCGCAGGCATCGTAAACTTCACGCGAAGAACAGCATGTAACTCGGTCTCTTTCTGTGATTACGATCATTGTTGTTTGGTTTGGGCTTTTTTCTCTGGTTTACTTACGGGCAGTGGGCCGCTCCTGAAACTCTTCGGGCGATGAAATTTCTGTTGCACGGGCCGGACAAGTTTGCCGATCGGGCGAGAAGCACACAGCTCGGCGTTTTAAGTTATCGAACCTTGCAATCGACCGTCTCAGCTCAATTTCGAGAGAGACCACAAAAAGGCCTTAGAGAAAGTGTACAGTTACACTGTGATACATTGCAATGTTTTGGTTTTCATATATTTGACTGGTATCTGTTGGCCAATATGCTTTTCTTCCCAAGGTGTGCATAAAAATATTGCAGATTGCCTTGCAGTTGTGATAATTGCTAATTGTGCTAATTGCTAATTGTGTGCACATGTAAGATGCATGGTTATTTGCACAAGCTTTCCATGAACTCTTTTACCACAGTGGTGCTGAGCTCAGAAAAAATTTAGTTTTTAAAAGTTTTAAAAACATGAGTTACAGTAGGCCTTACTGGAAACATTTACATTATGTTGACTGTGCTGCAACTTTTAGGTAGCAAAATTTCAGATAAAGTTGTTTACAAGTTGATGCAGGATGTTTAGTGTCTTGTACGCACTCTTGTTTTTATAAACGCTCAAGTGTATCCATAATATAACAATTATTAAATTCCATTTTTGCATGATACTGTTGTAGTTGCTGTGATTGCTAAGCCAGTAGTACACCAGGAAAAGACATGATTTCTCCTGTGAGATCACACCAATTTTGGAATGGGTTGTTCCTATCACCGCCCTCTTCCTTGACAATTTTTAAAACATGACAGAGTGCTTCCAGTTAATTAAGGAACCATGTTTTCAGTTCCTCGCATAGTGTAAATGTGTCTTGTGCCGAACGACCCTTGATAACCACCTATTGACAAATCATTCTCAACTATGCAGTTCACTGAGTCAAACAGGCTGATACAATGGTATTGCTAAGTATAGTTAAATTATTTTCAGGTAAGTTTCAAACTAAAGAACACTACACACAAACCATACCCATAACCTGAATACAGTTACAAAATATGTTAACATGGTCACTCAGTAAGATATCCCCTTTAGATAAAGTGGAAACAAAAAAAAATAAATAAATAAAATAAACAATAAAACAAAACTAGAAGGGATTGTTATTTCATTTAGTTTTTGTTTGTTTAGAAGTTTTCTTGATAGTGAGATGTAATTTTAAATTCAAGTTTTCAATGCAATCTGTTGGATATTGTAGTGATTATTTGTCACAAACCTTATGGCCTCAGAGTTTTTATTAGGTTTTAGAGTAGCTGACTGGAATCTAACAGAAGGTGGCTTGTTGATGAGAATTTAAACAGCCTTCAAAAAATGTTGGAAACTATTCATTGAAAAGCAGGTGGCTCAAAATTTAAAGAAGCCACTTTTTAGCCAGCTGCCAGCACTTCAGGAGAAGTCTACCTTGTACTAAATGAAATTTCCAATGAGTATACCCAAGATGAAATTACACCCTCAGTTTCAGAGGGGGGTACAAAAAAATTTAAAATTTTTCTTAAAATTTAATTGTCCATCTGTTATCTGTTGGTCTTTCACTTTGCTTTTCTACAGCGGCCCAAAAGGGTCAATCACAAATCAATTTACCAGAACAAAAACCAGTTTCCCTTAACATGAAACAGTTTCTCAAAACACAAACAATTTCCTGAACCACAAGTCAGTTTACCATCATCATTCACTGAAACACCTGTAATAGGCTAATCACAGCAAGTGCACTGCACAAGATATTCAGCAATACCATATCACACTGCCTAATTCTTAGGAGCTATGAAAGCCCTGTAATGCTACAAAAGGTATCAGATCAATATTGTACCCCAATTACCATGCAAAACATCTGCCACAAATCTGCTAAGGTCTCAAAAACTTATGCTAACTCTACCAATAGTAAGGAAAACATTAAGTGTCTATATGCTATGTTTGTAAAAATCTGTTTTCATCTTAACATAATACAGCTGTACATGCCATTTTCCATTCCTTTACCCCAAAACACTGGAGTAGTTTCTATTCGAGTCTTACTCTATAACCAAGGTAATCACCTATTTCAAAAGCATAATCTGAACTCACATCAACGTCAAAACGGCATCTGTATGCAAGAGAATCTCAGAGTATTGGGAAACTGATTTTGATTTGATAAATTGGTTTGTGATTTCGGCCTCCGTACTTTTCCACACAAAAGCAGCCTTCAAGCCCAATGACCTAATAACCACTTAACCTGGTCTTTCATGATTGCCATAGTATAAGCGGATGGAGAGACAACCACGACTACAGGTAAATTATTTTAAACTGGATTTTCTCAGGCCATTTCAAGGTCTCTCGAAACTGAGCTGAGCTCACCTGAGACGCGACTTCGAGTAGATTGTAAGCAGTGGAAGGTTCGATTTCGTGAGCAAAACAAAATTCAACGGCTGCGTTTCACTCGCGCGATCGGTAAACTTGCCTAGCCAATGCAACAGAAATTCCATCGCCCGAAAAGTTTCAGGAGCGGTCCACTGCCTGCGAGTACACCAGAGAAAAACAAAAGCTCATACCAAACAACAACAATTGTGGCCGAGTTGTCAACAATCTGCAACAACTCTTCGCGTGAAGTTTACGATACCTGCGATCCGTCTTCACCTTGATTTTTCTGGTTCCTTACAAGTGATTTTTGCTTGAGTAGAAGTTGAATTTGTCGATATCTGGATTTTGAGGGCCCCTTTCCATCATAACTTTTCTCGAAGTGTCGATACAGCGATCGTAACTATGGCTGACAGGAAATTGGACGTTTGACCCTCGGTATAAGAAGTCACGAAAGGAGTGCGATATATAAGCTGATCGCCGATTGGGCAGAAAAAAATTCCTTGCCAGAAAATTTCCGCCCAATCAGGAAACTGGATTTCAATAGCTTCTGGAACGAGTCCGATAAAGAAATGTTCCCAGGGGCTCTCCCGTCCGTCTTGTAAACTTTCGCTCGTCCTGAATCTTCGTCCCAACCCGACTCTCTGCCCCTGGGTCTCCGAGGATGGAAGCTACTCACCTCGTGCGTCGGTCTGTATCGCTTTTTTGTCCATGCCGCCATGAAGCTTCAGCGAATTGATTGTCAAGTAATCGAACCCAAAGAACTCATCCATCTACTCCGTCAGCTTTTTGGGTGTAAACATGATAGAAGAAGCAATAATGGCATTCGCTGTTCTATGCACCACCCATAATGTGGTGTACATCATTCGGCATAGTTCAATTCGGCCTACCTTTCTTCTGATCCGAGCTAAATATAAAACGCGTTTTCCGTTCACTTGGTGGAATGTTTTGTCAGAAGCACTGATGCCACTGCGAAAATAACCGAACGATGACATAACAGGGCATACGAACGGTGATAAAATTGGCCTGATCGCAGGTTATTGCGAAAACGGAGGAAGAAACCTTGATCGACACCGCAGAATGTTCACCAGACGAACGTTTCTCACGAAATGAAGGCTTAGCCAGTTCAAGTCATTAAACGTGTCACAGGAGAACAAAGAGACTACAGTATCATTATAATTATAAAATGACAAGACAGCATTGTTAACCCGCATTGTTAACATAAATGCGGTTTCCTTTACATGACAGAGCATCGTCAAATAAAGCGTCATTTGATTGTACCAAAGGAAATTCGAGAGAATGTGCGATTGTTCAGTAAAAGCCCGTTCTATTCCGAAATCATTTCATAATCACCGATTATTGCGGTCGCAAAGATTCAAGCACTGTCACGGCAATCACCACTATCGAAGATTTCCTTTGGCGTTAGATCACATTGACTGGACCGATATTTATTGATCACACAAGTACTCAAATAGAAGCTTACCGAAAGCGCCGCCGAACAGTCCCGATCGCAGATTGCTAACTTAGCTCTCAAAAGGAATAAAAATGTTATTAGTAAAAAGAAAAAAAAAAAACGGTTTTCGACCATCAAGTCAATCATCAGACGGCCTTGAAGACAGAAAACGTTTATTATTTTTCAGTAACAGGACCCTGGACTTTTTTTTAAGCTCTCAAACTAACCAAAATATTTCACAGATGTCGACCAGATATTTACGTATTGTTACCAGCGTGAGATTCTTGTCTTTTGTAATCACTATTCGAAACAGTTATTTTAACCAATCAAACTATTTGTTCCCTTGTTCTTATTACAGCGGCGATACACCAAGAGTTGCTAGAACAACTTTAGCTGTGTCGTTGTTGTTGTTAATCCTCAACTTTTTGTCATAGTTGTAATGACTTATTTTGAAACAGTTATCGTAACAAGTCACAATAGTTGCTGTTGTCATAAGCAATAGCTTTCATTTCATTCAACCTATAAGTAAATTTCAATAGCAATGGTGTAAAGCATAGACTTGTCTTCATTTTGATCAGTGCGAGTTAACCGGTTTTGCTTTAGTTGTAACGGTCTGTCGTAGTTATAATGACTGATTTAAAAACTGTCATTTTTACCACTCACAATACTAGTTGAAATAACTCATTTTAATAGTTATATCAGCCACTAATGGTTGTTATAAAAATTTCAGTTTCGAATGAGTTTCCGGCTGTTCTTGAAACAATCAAGTTTCAGCACATTTTCGTGATCAATCAGCGCTGACGGAGCCGTTTTAAAAAGCACTGCACGATGACATTTTACGTTATTTTTGTCTTGTTGCAGATTCTTGTTGTCGGTTGAAGTAAGTTCGGTAACTTATCTCACTTACCGCTTTAATCGAAAGTCCGGCATGAGATGACAAACAGCAATCAGACTGATTCCAAAAGTGGAACAAACTTAAAACACGTGTCATGGCTTATATGACTAATAACTTTGGTCGTTGACACTTATCAGAATAGTTAGTGTTATCACGACTAATCTCAATGGTTCAAACACCTATTATAGAAGTTAATTTAACTATTTTCATTTGTTGACAATTTCGACTGTTCAAAATGGCTAAAATGACTATTGTTATTAGTTACGATCATTTAAAATAGCCATTTTAACTAGTCATTTTTTACAGTGTGAACCGAAAAGATTTAGCATGCTATGGTATAAAAATACATTCCGGTAAAAAAAAAAAAAAAAAACATGCAAGGTAAATTCAGCTTTGGATAACCAGAATACTTTGAGATGAAAATACTTTTCAGTAAAAACTATAAACTAAATGCCGTGGAACTCATTTCCGGTGACAAGGTTGTGCAATCGTTGCCGATCGCGTGACAATCAGTCATTAAAACGAAGACCCCGAAAACGAAGACCGAAGACCGAAGACCCACCCGAAAACGAAGACCGAAGACCGAGGACCCACTCGAAAACGAAGACCTACTCGAAAACGAAGACCTACTCGAAAACGAAGACGCACTCGAAAGCGAAGACCCACTCGAAAACGAAGACCGAAGACCGAAGACCGAAGACCGAAGACCCACTCGAAAACGAAGACCCACTTGAAAACGAAGAACTACTCGAAAACGAAGACCCAGTCGAAAACGAAGACCCACTCGAAAACAAAGACCTACTCGAAAACGAAGACCCACTCGCAAAAAGATCGGTTGTTATGTATAAACGCAAATATTATTTGTGTAAAACAAAAACGTCAGAAATTTCTGCATGGCTCTACATTTTATTGAGTAAAATAAAAAAGACAGCCAAAATGTACTATTCCGTCCCCGGTGGTATCGAAAACAATGGCCCAACTTAGGGATGGGAGTAAGCCACATCAATCTTTATGCTCTTATTTTACTCAATAAAATATAGCTGCAGAAATTTCTGACGTTTTTGTTTTATACAAATAATATTTGCGTTTATTCATAACAACCGCTCTTTTTGCGAGTGAGTCTGCGTTAACGAGTGGGTCTTCGTTTTTGAGTAAGTCTTCGTTTTCGAGTGGGTCTTCGTTTTCGAGTAGGTCTTCGTTTTCGAGTGGGTCTTCGGTTTCGATACTACCGTCATTAGACTTCGAAAGAATTTCCGCTCTCACTTTATTCCACTTTGCAGTGGCGTTGATCGTTGATCATCATCCTACAAGTTTTAATTTGTCGTTGGTTTCGTTTGGAAGTAAGATTTCGAGCAATTGGTGAGTGATAAGCTGAAAATTATGTTATGAGCGTAACTCAGAATGTCGTCGTTTATTCATCAATCAGTGATCGCTCCATCGCTCGTCCAACAAACACAGTTTACACTCTTTAATCATCTATCACAAACCGCACATAACGATTGCTTATACCTCGTTTCTATGTTTCTTTTTTCTTACGTTTTTTTTCCAGTCTTAAAAAGGAAGATACTTTCTTCAATAACTTCATCTTATGTACTCAGCTGTTGCATTCAGTTCGATGTCCGATTATATTTTCAACAGTATTAAACTCCATCTTAATTGCCAATTTTTGTAGGTTATAAATTCCTTCTTTACGTAAAGGACATATAGGAAGGATTCTTTCAGTCAAGAGACGGTAAGGAATACAGACGTCATTTGTGACACAAATTCGTAATCGGTTCTAAAATTTGCAGAAGACGTTCTCTGACAAGAGATCTAAGCTGGTGCTGTTTTCACACACGACCGGCCAAGCTTTGCCTGGTATATATTCTGTATCTAGCCTGCTTTTTCAGGGTTTTTCCTAAGAACGTCTGACAGTAAGTACTGGAACTTTTTATACGGGCAATTCTTTCCTTGTTTACAATAGCCTTTTTCAGCAGGGTGTTTTGAGGTGGTTGGATAACGGTTCATCTTACTGTGAATGAACAAGTTTGAAATCAACCATTTGTGCACGTTGTGCTACCAGTAAAAAAAAATAGTCGCTGTTTATATGCTTAGGTTACGAACCAAAAATCATAGATACGTTGTGAATTGGAGGTAGCCTCTGGAAAACAAAAGTGAAAGGTAAATTCCCCCAATGCCGAGTAGTTTTAGAACGTGCCTAATCGTATGACTTCAGAGTGCTAAGTTTAAAATATCGCGTGATGTAGTCGTCGTACTTTGATCGAAAGATCCATAATACAAACGAGTTCCGCTTTCACGGTTCTGCTTTCTACCGATCTCATCGCGAGTGCAGTGGCGTGGTCTGATTCTGCCATTTTTTGTTGGTATCCTTTGGAATTAAAGTCCGATTAAGTGGTGAGTGACCTGGATATCAACATTCTAAGAACTGTGATACAAATCATGACTGATCA
The DNA here is from genome assembly GCA_016490735.1 of Pachyseris speciosa. NCBI lineage: Eukaryota > Metazoa > Cnidaria > Anthozoa > Scleractinia > Pachyseridae > Pachyseris > Pachyseris speciosa. The sequence goes on along the minus strand of JAEMWC010002078.1, from coordinate 11,653 downwards.
GGCGATTTACCGCAGCTGTGTGTCCTTTTCCCGTGTGTGTATTATAGTAGAGATGTTGGGACTTGCTCGTTCTCGGAATGGTCTCTAACTCGTTGGTTTGAAATCTGTTCTGTTTAAATGAAAATAAGGCTTTGATAAGATTTGGTTCATATCTCTCTAGATCGATCGCTTCCAGTTTAATGATCGCTCGTAGGACCAAGTACAGTATCGCAGATCCGATTTCTTCAGTGGCCATCGATTCCAGAAATTTTTTTACATGGGATGACATTATATTCAATTGATTTTGAAAACTGTTCACTGAGGACTTTTTTGCAAGAACAGCGTTTTAAAGAAAGAGCCAATAAGAAATTTACAAACCACTGCAAACCCATAAATTGTGATCGGCTAAAGAGATTTACATGTTGAGAGGAGTTGCATGGGACATAAAAGCGACCTTAACTGCTAACCTCAACTTCATGTTGTGAATTTTCACAGGTTGCAGAATCTCCTTTCTTGCAAGAGGACAAAGACAAAGTCTGTAACGAATATCATTTCAGGACAAGACGGGTGAGTAACTTCAGTTAAGAGTGATCGGTGAAAAGAAACCTTGAACCCTTGTTCCGTGCATCGCAGTTGAATCTGCTACTTACTGGCAGTGCTGCCACCGTACTTCCTAGTTACTCGGTTTCGTTTTCGATCAGTGCTACAAATCATCTTGGTATCTCGCCTGTTTGGTTTCTTGTGTAATTTGACAGTGATCTTGCAATGAGATCCTAGTTGAAGAATTGATGCAGTAGCACCTAATGCATAATACAGTTTTTTTTATTGAATGAATTGCTTTCAATTACTGATTGCTAAACCTAACCCCGCAACATGTTGAATAGATACCCGATTTTAGTCACCATGCAGCTACACATATCGATTGTCTATGTGTGTCTCTATGCTCATTTATCTGTTGTTTTCCCTTACTCACTTAATGACGACACTTTTTTATTGAATTGAAATTATCCATTTTGACATTGATTCCTTGTACTCAGCAAATCAGACATCCTCAATAAACGTCAACTCCCTCAATGTTCAATGCAGTGTTTTTCAAAGTACTTAAGTCTATTTTTTATCACGTTTTATATGCTACACCATCGACTGATCGCTTATACTGTTCTAAAATTTGCGCAAAACGTTGGTATCAGATGCAATTGATGTAGCTCTCTAATTAATCTGTTGCTCTGGGCTAAAACCTAGAACTCCACTCATATTCAGCCATAGGTGCTCTTACACATGAACGAAGATTACGGCTAGCTTTGATTATCAGAAGCTCTCAAGACTCTCGTCAATTTGATTTGGCGAGGACTCTTGAGAAATGCGTGAGAAATCAGGATGAAATTGTGATCAAAACTTGAATTTTCTTTTATGAAATTGGCCACCACTGGGAAACTGATTCCTTTTCTTTCGGAGAGGCAACGCTGTCGTTTGAAGTGAAAAATATGACCACATAGCATTTTCGGAAAGTATACAATCTCTCGGAAATTGCAAGAGTAAATTGATTTTTCCCTAAACATTTCTGTGACTTAAATTGTTTGCTAAAGAAGCCTAACACCAATTACAAGAGTTGACAGTGTAGCATGGTTTCAGTTTCCAAGCTGCGGAAAGACTCGGGTTTAATGATTTATTTCACGAAGGGAAAACTTAATGTTTATGTTTGATGTAATTTGTTCGCCAAGCAAAATAAAATTAGTATGCTGCATTGAAATGGAGTAAATTACGTAAAAAATAAACCGGTAAATTCGCTATGGATAAGTTTACTTACAAAAATCCGCATGTAGGTTTGTCCTCCTCTTATCACTTAGGGTATGAAGTTGAAATAATTGTCCCTTTTATCTACAATTATTTTATTTTGATCAAGCAAAGGATAGCCGGAAGCGACTTATGTATTCATTTTCCCTTTCCAATCTCTTCAATCCTGACATCTTCTGTCGGTTTCAGTGTCGAAAGTAAGTGTTGTGGCCCGGGCTCGTCTGACACAAAGACGGATTCCACCGGATTAAACCATGCATGCAGACAGTGTGATAATTTAATCCACCATTGCACCTCGTGCTCTCTAGTTACAATAGTCAGACGTTCTTGCCCTAACGGGATCTGGGTTCTAAAGACACTACAGTAAGGTTTTGCCAAAGCGATGAGTAATAAAGTGCACTGAAGTAACGTTCTTGGAACAGTGAGAGTCATGATTAAGCATTGTTCATCCAAAATACCACAACAGTGTATTGTTTTCTCGTGTGTGTAGTAGCTAGAGCTTTAACACCTTGCTCATTCCGTCCGACAGAGTGTGTGGCTTAAGATCACCTCTGGTCAACTAAATGAAAATCATGCTTTGATAGAAATGTGGATTATACGTACCTCTTTAGAGTGGTTGCGTCAAGAGCTCTGAGTAATCATTCCTGATACGCCCAAGTTTTATAAACAATTCGACGCTTGTCGGAAGCCGTGCAGCGTATCTCAACTCAATTCTGCTGTTCTCGCGCGTTGAATTTCAGCTATTTAATGTCAATACGTTGATGGTTTGTGGGATACAACAGGGCTGGCTGCACAGTTACCACTATAAAACACAAGTGTTGGCAGTGAATTTGTAGCATTCGGCTTTTCGGATGAGCTGTTTTGTTTAGTAAGTCATTGTTGTCCTGGTAAAATTGTCCTGCAGCCTTAATATAATCTAGTGAGTCTGTATTCAAAATTTTGCTTGTGACACGGCGTAATAGCCGTGTAAAGCCTTTAAAGACAATTTTGAGGTATTTGAAACCAGTTTGTTGAATTTACTGCGAATTGATGTTTTACGAGTAAACGAGTTTGGTCTAGCTGGCTACCAGGACGTTTGGATATTTTATTTCAAGAAGTTTTCAAAACGTAAATTTACTGTAAACCTTCGGGGATCTAATTTTTCAAAATTCATGTTGAGTTTTCAGCTCGTTGGTTAGACGAAAGATTAATGTAGCAACTAGCGAAATAAAATTTGGAAAATGTGTAAACGAAGGATGGCGAGAAAGGCTAAAAAAGTGATTTTATGGAGTACTTGCTAAATAGCTAAAGGTATCGAAATCAGGTAATTCCAATAAGGGATCATATTCAAACCCGACGATATCAATCAACGATAATCAATAAAATCAATAATAATTAATAATAATCAATAACAATTAATTGATTGGTATTGGAAATCAATAAAAATCAATGTCTAAAAGTTGAGTGAGTATCGATTTTTATTGATTATCATTGATTATTATTGATTAATATTGATTTTAATTGATTATAAAAAATTTTCAATAATTAGTACGCATTCCCACGTTCTCCTCTCTTCTTGAATGCGTAAAGTGTTTCCCCAATATTCACTTTAAAGGGACATTCGTAGTAGCCTTTAACTACGCAGCGTATAGATAGTTCCACTAGCTTCGCCATCTCAAACACCAACAAGAAACACCAACAAGTGAATTCCGGAAACAAGTGTTTTGTGACAATCCAGTGCGAATGCAAGCAATTATCAAAACACGGGAAAAACGAGTGCAATCGAATTACCCTGGACACATAAATACGCCCGTGATTTATGACGCACGTCCCCGCTACCACGCGCCATAAAGTTGCGTAATTAAGAAATTAACGTCAGTTTTTTATGCCTCTGTCCTCTTATTGATGATAAATTGCGTCATAACATCGTCAAAGTGCTGTGGAAACCGCCCGTGGAAACCACAAGCCGAAGGCGAGTGGTTTCCACAGCAAACTGTGACAATGTTATGACGAAATTCATCATCAGTAAGAGGACAGACACAAAAAACTGAGGTCAATTTGTCTTTTACAATAACAAACCCCAAAATAGTCAAATGCCGGGTTAAAATGACAAGAAAAGGCACCGTAAACAACCGCAAACGTACGAAGTAAATGAATTTTATTCAAATTTACGTCAACGTTGCCAATAGCTTTTCTCGTTTTCTGATTGGCTGTTTACAACAGCTAAGCGACTTTCATCGGCTAAATAGTTGACAGTTTGACGTGAGGCCTAGGCCTCGCAGAAATTAAAATCTTTACTTGCTGTAGAAAGTTGAATCAAATTCAAAATACGATCTGAAAAGCCATTGGAGATGTAAAACGTTTTACGTTTATAAGTCCGCGCCTTAGCCTGAAAGCGTGGAAGACTTTCGTCTGGCTGTTCCTCAGTCATTCCGAGCAAGTTTTTTGTTTAGTTCATGTTCAGAGCACCAGGCGGGAAACTTAAGAGAAGGTACGTCTATGTCCAATGAACAGTTAACGAGTAGTGTTCTGTTTCTGGCGAAACTTTTGTCTAGTAAAACCAAACATCATGTTAGGGCATGATGTTATTTATGTCGATAGAATGCCCTATTATACTCTTAATCCGCACATATCTGTTGATCCGATGGTGGTTTATCACGTGGCACAAATTACGGCATTATGCCCAATTACGTTGAAGGGCGTAATTGCCCGTGAATATAAAACAGAAGATACGCTTAAACTATTCCCTCTTGCTTTCATGCACCATTACGGCCATTATCCCTGTTGGAAAAAAGACAACTTTCCGCCCTCCTCTCCCTATACCATACCATCTGTTGGATTAACATTTATGTTCTGCATAGTATAGCTATCTTGTAGTGGGCGCCTTTTTCGCCCCACCTTTGCTGAACATGATATTTTATTCACTATTTACAGTGTCAACTTTGACACTTTTATTTGATTTTGATTAAAACCGCCACTTTACAGGAGTGGCCAAAAATGCCAATCATGAGTAAATATTTGTTACGTTCATGCCATATCATCTCCAGCAAACTAGTTCGACGCCACGCAGAGCTCCCGTAAACTCGGAACTCGACATTGTATCGGCATAAATGTTTTTTCGATAGAAACTGGACTGTTAGATTTGTTATCGTGTGTCTTTACGTGGAAAAATCTTCACAAACCATTTAAACTTATGTTTCGAATAGAGCCTTTGGACTCAGCGCTTCAAACAATTTCTTGAAAGTCAACTCCGCTTAATTCGGAAACAAGGTTGTTTTTCTTTTAGTTGCTTCATTTTCAAGAGCTTCTACATGAGACACGAGTTCAGCACATGATAATTCTAGCTCTTTTTCCCCTCCAGGGCGGACGTCATCAACAAAACTAAAGTTAAGAACAATATTAAAGTCTTGCGTGTCGCCCTACTTCATCTTGCTACAGATTTTCGCATAAATTAAAATTTCATTTGTCTGTACTTTATTGATGATAAAAATTAGCTAATCAGCGTGCGAGAATTTTGACAGTTATTGTAAAATCAGTAAAAATCAATATAGATAGAAACTGGACTGTTATATAAATCAATAATAATCAATAGCAATTAAGATGATTTGGTGAGTGAGTATTGATTTTTATTGATTGGTTGAACCCATCAATAATAATCAATGGATTATTATTGATTATTATTGATTATATTGATTCCAATCGATGATTGATTTTCATTGATTGATATCGCCAGGATTCAAAGCAGGGTTGGCGCTGTGGTGAGAGCGCTCGCCTTCCACCAGTGTGTCCCGGGTTCGATTCCCGGTATTATAGCCAAACAAACAATGAACAACTGAGCCGCGGTTTTACGATGAATTAGCTTTCCCGCGGGAACGTCAGTGTATTCTGCCATACTTTTTGTTAAAAGGGCCTTTCATTAAAGGGACCCTGTCATTTTCGCGCATGCGCTGGCTTTCGAAATCCAAACTTGAAAAGTTCCGGCGGAATTTTTCAAGTTGGAGAGCTACATGCAAAATGGCGTCGACCGTCGAAAGCGGTGTTTGAGCACTCAGCGCGAAAATGGTCATTCAGTCTCCTCAAGAGAACAAAGCAAAGGGAGACAAATGCATCAACGCATCTACAACGAGGAAAAACGTTTTCAAGGCTTGAATTCATGAGAAATTCCACGTAACAGCAATGTAACTGGTGCGGTAATCGATCGAAGTGTAGTAGACGGTGAAGTTTAATGCAGCGATTTCATCTTCGCGATTCATTTGTAGCCGCTTGAACGTCAGAGACCATCACGTCATCGTTTTCTGATAAACGTTTAATATCGTCGCTTTAAAATTTGTATTTAGCGTAGTATTTTGCAGAAAAACCTGTATTTACGCGCTCTTGATCATATTTGCATGGAAGGGGCGCGTTATAAATTTTTTAATTATTATTATTATTATTATATTTATAGTTGAGAGGCACTTCACTGGTTGTGTTTATGCTCCTGTCAATGGTTTCCCCAGGGGAGGAGGATCGGGCATACCCACGGGTTTGACATTTCTCCTTCAAATTTTGGTCAAATTTTTCATCCTGGGGCAAAAATTTCCATACAAACTCCCCACCCTAAGGTAATTCGTTAAATATCAAAACAACTATTAATATTAAAAACTATTAACATCGTCAAACGTAAGAGACTTTAATATTTGTGGCAAGTTGTTCAATGATATCGATGAAAGTAAATGAAATCTTTCAAATGGCATCTTCCATGATACAGAGGGGGCAGCGCCAGTTTTCAGTTGTGGGTGAATTGACGCACTGGGTTTGGTACCATTCAAGACACTACTCACTCAACCCATGAGATGTTAGGAATGTTAGGAGCATTGGCAATTGTTAGTTCTTCTTGGCCACAGGCATGACAAATACCAGCGAATCAGCAACCACTGCTTTACTCAAATTTCTACTTGCATTTTAAATCTTTACAGCTCTCGTGTTGTCGAGCACTAAACATAGAGAAGAAAGAAAACAGAAAATCAGATTGCATTGAGATACATAAGCTTCTACACCAAGCAAAATTGGCAAATTTACATGGTTCAAATCACAGAAGGCGAAAAAGCGATCTGTCGGCTGATAGTGCAAAGAAGAAAAGTTGTTACAACGTATAAAAATATCGGAGAAATATGGTAAATAATTAAATAACTAATCACTCACCTTTTCAAAATCCTGTGAACGCCCACAGATATTTACGGTCGCGCCAAAATGCCAGGTTTGAAGGTAGGTTTTACGTCGGGTATGATACTTCTACTGCCCCCATCAACCCAATGTTGATAATCTTCCCGACCCTGGGGCAACGGGGCAACACAGACTTGCCAAATTCCCAACCCAGGGGAGGCATTTTATGTCAAATCCCGTGAGTATGCCGATCCCGGGGGAAACCATTGACAGGTGCATTATGTGGGTTACAAATTTAAACCTCGCGGTGAATACTAAAAACACGGGATAATTTTTTCCCTGTCTACTGCCATTTGACTTCAAGGTCGTCGTTCGCAAAAAAATGTGCTCTCTTTCAGCTTTAAAAGGGCATGTTAAGATCGGCAATTTGTTGAGGTATGTTGGAGAGAAAAAATTATTTATGTGAGACCGGGGGCGAGCGCTTGTTCAACCGACAGTGTTTCCGGTCGCACTTCACTGAACTCGACTGTCAGTAATTTGAATAAATAATTTTCGGCTTCTTTTACATTTCTTGGATTCCAATATTCGGTTACAGATAACCGTACATGCTATTAGCCTCATAAAGGCTTATTTAATGTAGACTTTAAAAGAAAAACAAGATATCGCGTTTAGGAAAATGCCTCCGTGTGAGAAATGCTACGCATGTCAATCCATGACAGTGTCCCTTTAAAATATTTTGACCACACATACCCTATGATTGTACTGTTTCTAATGGAAGGTATACGAAACGGGTACCATTTTTGTCAATGGAAGATATACGAAAGGGGTACCTTTTATGTCAAAAATGGTATATAAAAGGGTAAGGGTTGGGACCTCGGGGCGGAGCCTCCCCGTATTAAGTTTTTGTATTAGCCCCCCCCCTCCCCCGGTATCACAGAGTTCTTTTGTTGCTATCGATTCAGCGAGACTGAACCCATTGACGCCCGAGCATTTTGCCGAAAAACGCCTTTTGAAGCCCGTCGAGCCGTTTTCTGGACAGATTCTAGCCAAAAAAACCAAAACTGCCCAACTTTCGGTATTTACTGTACCAACACTAAAGGCATGTGCAAACATTTCGAGCTTTCATTCAGATCCAAGGATAACAAGCCTTGCCTTTTGGACAAGATTAAAGTAATGGTACGAGATGCAGCTGCAGCCATCCTGGCCCAAGTGGTTAGTGCGGTATAGCTTTGAGAGGAAGCATTCTCAATAACTCACTGAGCTCAATTCAGTTTGGTAGAGTGTGTTTTGTTATCATGGCCGACCTTAACACGTTTGAAGCTTTTATTAGTGTTTTGTTTCCTTACACGATCGGGATGCCATCGATAGCCTCTACATAATGTTCACAGATATAGACAAACCAGGGTAGGAGCTGTCCTAAAGGGCAATAGAAGTATGTACAGTGAGAACAAAACTATGCGTACATGGTTCCTAGCAGATACCGAGCCCACGACACGGCACGAAAGGGAAAGTGAAAAGTAGAATGCCACTCATGAAACTGTGACCAGGACTGAACAGTCAAGAAAATAACCTGTTATTGCATCTGCCCACTTCGTTGAGCTAACGCGTGACGATTCGAGTGGCACTTGTGTGATTTCCACAGCTTTCGCATCTATTTTATTAAGAACGCCAATGAGCGTTATCACCCTTCCAAAAGTGTGCTGAACCCCCCCCCCCCTCCCTCTCCCGCCCTCCCCCCCCCCCCCCCCCCAAAAAAGGAGAAGTCCCAGCCTGGAGTTAAATACAATGCCACTTCGCGTTTGTTTGTTTTTTTCTTTTTCGGGCTTTCTTGTCCGTCAATCCTACTTTGGGCCGCAGCCCGCTTCTCTCTCCTTAAAACCGGTGTAAAACCGCTGAATCACTCCGATAACATTTCCCTGTTCACAAAATTGACACATAACTGTACTGACCGAGAAAATGCTCCTACCCACGGAAGTATTTATGGATGCAACCCTAGCTATTTCATTGCGTGACAACACGCACTTTTCATTGATAGCCCTTATTTTGTTGTTCGTGATTGCTGGCCAGTTGAAAGCCATCGCGATTTATAGTTGAAGTCTAGGCAACTTAACGGCTTCAATTATTGAATTTTCGATCAGAGAATCCGTTTAAATTTAGAAAATATATTACAGTCGGTCTGTAAAATGTCGTTTCTGGTAAGGACACATTTTATTATTCCAAAACGAACTTATCCGCCAAAATGGACAAATACGTACGGAGCCATTTGATATCAGATCTACAAGTGCACCAAGTACACTGATTACATTTATATAAATCCAAGGTAAGGGGTACTAAGTTAAAAATATGAGATATTTCGAATATTGAAGGCAATTCTGGGCTCCTCCTTATCGGTTATTTGCCATTCAAACTGACTGCGAGTTGCGTGACTTTTGCATAATTATGTTGTAACATTGTTGTACAGAAGCTCAAAAGAGAGTTCGTTCGCGTCCAATCAAGGATGATACCCGCAAGTTTAACTTCAGAATCTGTGAGAGTACGGTAAGATCTTTGCTCTGAAGGTCATTTTAACCCTCATTTAGGTGCCACTTTTGAGATTTTAAGTCTTCCTTAGAGCTAATTATAGATTCATTTTCACCAGCGACGCCTAAAGGTATCTTAGCTTTTGTCCGGTTTATCCAAGTTTTATCCAACCGTAAAGAAATATCGGTGCAAAGCAACTCAAATGTACCTGAATGCTGTGGTTTGGTCGATATGGAGCAATACGTTCTTTTGTCAAGGCAGCGCGACCCGGAAAAGTCGCCAATTTTGATTACTGAATCGACCGAAAATCTTCCCGTCAGACGGCGGAAGTTGGTTCGAGGTGTAGCAAAGAAGAAAAGCGAGAATATAAAAAAAGGGCACTGGTTTTAATATAACACTAAATCTTTTTCGTCCATAAAATATAAAGGCTAACTTTTTTCTGACCCGAAATTGACCGGACCGCTCTTAGCGGGACAGCCACTTAAATCGCTATTCTCGGTCTTGATGCACTGTCGGAATTTTGTCGGGAATCATGTCACCTGTCGGGATTTCATTTTCTGTGCTGTTGCCACTTTTTGGGTCATGCCGCTTGTCGGAATTTATCCTGACAGGGCCTAGGCTTTTGTACATTATGCTTTTTTTTCCCCACTAAAATGCTCCACCTTAATGCTCCAATTTTCCACTAAAATGCTCGGTCTTCCCAAAAAGCCACTAAAATGCTCGGATAATGCTCATTGTACAAACATTTTTTTTTTTAATTAATTCAAAGTTTTTAACATGGTGTTAACCGTTCACACTTACAAAAACGAACAAGTGTTGCAAGTAACAACAACAACTTATACAAGTTCACAAATACAGTCAAAAAAACATAATCCTCGAAATCATCTATGAATTTTGACCTTTAGTCTTCGTTTTCTCTAAAAATAATAACTTCTGTTTTAGTTTATCGCTAAATAAATTAATTTTCCGGGAAAATCCCACTAAAATGCTCGAATAATGCTCAATGCTTTTGTCTCACTAAAATGCTCGAAAAAATGCTAGCATAATGTACAAAAGCCTAACAGGGCCTCATACATGGTCCGTAACTGTGTTCGTGCTGTTAGGACAGACGGAAACTCGACTGACTTCATCTTCTAATTATAAACAAAACAACAACAGTAACAAAACCCAGAAGGCACGAATAATTACTAACATCAGTGCTTATATTTTCGTTATCGGACACGATGGAAGCACGAAACTTGGACTCCCTGCTCAATTAGCTTCTTACCAATTATTGTCATCGTTATTATATTCTGAAGGGTGCGCCTCACAAAATAATGGCGTTTTTATGCTAGAGCGTTTAAGTCGTTCTGAGACGTTAAAGACTTTAACGTCTCGTATAAAAACGTAAATAAACAGACACTTTTAACGCGACTTTTAATTAAAGTCTTCATTTAGTGCGTCGTTTAGACCACTATCAGACGACTTTAGCGTCTAGACATGGACGTTAAGTATAAGGGACGACCTAATTGGGACGCATTTAGCCCTGAACTCCTTTGTTAATCAGCACTTCGTTCCTTCCTTGCTCTCCTGGTCGCCACGACACACAAGCCAAGTGCTTCGGCGATATCTATTTCCTATACCTGCCAACTTTTTCTGAGTCAAATGCGTGAGATTTTCGTCGCCTCATGTGCGGAATTTCCGAATTTTTTTTATTGACTTCCGTCGATTTTTGGAAGACTTTCGAACGCTACGAACATTTCCGAAGATGTTCCAATGACTTCCGAACATTTACGAAGCAATTTGAGTCCGTTTCCAGTCTCTCGAACGCAGTGCTGAAACGCCGGTAACATTTTAGCATGTTCTGATTCAGTAAGGACTCCTTTGGTTGGAACATTTACGGGGAATATTGAATTGAATTTTTGTTGTTAATGTGTTAAAGGACAAGTGATCCTGATTTCTTAATCAGGCGTGAGAAATTGTCCTCAATGCGTGAGATCGCCGTTTTTTGGTTCGCAGGCGTGAGACTCACGCATAATGCGTGAGAGTTGGCAGGTATAATTTCCTCGTCCATCGCCTGAAAAACCGCTTCTTCGAATGATTTTCTTTGTCAAAAACATTTGAACCTCCATTTCTTGTCTTTCTTGACGACGTCGAGAATTAGATCTCAGAATCTGCAATTCCGCCATGTGTATTTTGTTCTTACGTTCGCGTGTTTGAAGTTTAATTTGGCGCCGAGTTTACTCGTGCCTATCGTCCA
>JAEMWC010002077.1:57500-64381 GCA_016490735.1 Pachyseris speciosa | reverse complement strand
TTAACCTAAAGCGACATGTCTTTAAGTGTTTTCACATCCTAGAGTACTTAAAGAGATGACCTTGACCTTGACAGTCATCATGTGGAAAATGCGCTAGCTCACCCAAGTACTGTTTTCCGAGAAAGTTACACATGGTAATTTTCCGAGAAATTGAACCAAATGATTTCAAAGATGTGACCTTGGCAATTCGATGACCTTGACCAAGCGGTGGAAAATGCGCTGCTACCCCATCATGTGGAAAATGCGCTAGCTCACCCAAGTACTATACTACTGACGTGAGGCCTATGCCTCGCATAAATTAAAATCTTCACTTGCTGCAGAAAGTTGAATCAATTTCAAAATGCGGTCTGAAAAGCCTTATGGAGATGTAAAACGTTTATGTTTAATCCGTACCTTGACCAAAAAGACTTTCGTCTGGCTGTTCGCAGTCATTCCGGCAAGATTTTGTTTAGTTCATGTTCAGAGCACCAGGCGGGAAACCGTAACAGAAGGTACGTCGATGTCCAATGAACAGTTCACGAGGACTTTTTGTTTCTGGCGAACTTTTGTTGAAACAAGAAGTATAGTACTGAATTTTTTCGGTAGAAACTGGACTGTTAGAGTTGTTATCGTTTGTCTTTACCTGGAAAAATCTTCACAAACCACTTTAACTTATGTGTCAATTAGAGCCTTTAGACTTTGCGTTTCAAACAATTTCTTGAAAGTCAACTCCGCTTAATTCGGAAACAAGGTTGTTTTTTCTTTCAGTTGCTTCATTTTCAGGGGGATTCTACAAGAGTTCAGCATATGATAATTCTAGGTATTTTCTCTGTCAGGGTGTCATCAACAAAACTAAAGTAAAAACAATAATAAAACAATAACAAAACAAAAGTCCTGCATGTCGCCCTAATTCATCTTGCTTTTTCGCATAACTTAAAATTTCATTGGTCTGTACTCTTATTGATGATAAAAATTAGCCAATAAGCGCGCGAGAATTTTGACAGTTATTGTAAAATTCGATTTTGCGACATGACATTCTGTACGTGGAAAGGCATTTCGAACAGGATTTTCCATAACAGATTCACTGTTAGTTAAGACAGGAAACATCTCCAGGAATATCTTATAGTAACGCAACGCAAACATCAAACACAAGGCAAACGCCGAACGGGTGAACAGGTTCGCCCGTGAAATGAATGAAGAGCCTTCCGATTTTTGTTTTCCAGAGTAATAAAGCTTAGTCTTTCTTCGCTGCTGATCATCATAATACCTTGTCTTTTCTCGTGTCCTTCCTAGCTGTTTCTCGGGTTGCTCGTCACTGATATTTCGCCTGTTTGCTCGTGCTTTCAGTAGCTCTCTTTTACTTTGAAAATTCCTCACTTGCTTCCTCGTTTTCTATTTTTTCCTCGTTTCTCGTCAGTCAAGGAATACATAAATTGCCTTTGTGTTTTGTTGTCTTCAACGTCCTCATCCAAGCCAATGTGAAATGGCCATGTAACTTGCCCCAAAATCCCGACCCTCCCCCTCTCCCCCTTCCCCTCTTCCCATTTCCCCTCTCCCCTCCCCCAAAAGAAAAGGGCAGCAGCACCGGCTGAACTATAATGTGACATTTCATTTGGCATACATGGAGGGACGGAGGGACCTCTTTGTGGGAATTTGAAAAAGTGTCCGCCCGCTTAATGGGAACAATTGAGGTCAAGTGACCGGCACTTTCGACATCATATACTAAAAGCGATGGCTAAGCTTAGCTTAACAGTAGGCTTAGAATGAGGATTTCGTAGCAAAAGTTATTGTTTTGGCTTTAGGAATAAAGTTCAGAGACTTGGGGTAAGGTAAGATTGATGGCTTATGGTTTAGGTTAGGGTTAGGATGGGAGAATGTTAGGGTTAGGGTGGGGTTGGGGTTAAGGTTAGGCTAAGGATTAGGCTTAGCGTTAGGTTCAAAATATCCAGTAATGTTGCATCCATAATTGCGGTTTCTTACAATACAATCTCTTTAATAATAATAATAATAATAATAATAATAATAATAATAATAATAATAACCTTTATTTACCCTCGGCATTGTTTATAGCACAAAGGCTAGTGGGCCGAACAAAATACCGAACCAAATAATTCAAATAAACAAATAAACATGATAAGAGAATCCCAACTGGCCGGAGGCAAACCAGTCGGCTATTTACAAGGATGACCGTAGAGTTGAACCAGGGACTACCGAGAACAACACCATCTAGTGGATAGAGTTCCAGGTACCCCACCACCTCTAACTCTCCGGTATTTGTTCTTGATTTCACAAACATTTGCAGAAATACTTTTTTGCATGACTTCTTCTTGTTTGCATGGCTCACAGTTTGAAAGTGTGAAACAAGCTACGAAATGTATTTTATGTTAACTCTCAATATGATTCCTTAAGAATCTCATTCTCTTGAAAACGTGCATCTTTCCCAACTCCCGGACTGTGGTTGAAATGAACCACTGTTATTGCCAAATACTCGGTTTTTAGACTAGTTTTTAGACCCTGTAAACTTATCAAAACTCCCAATTTTTATTGAATATGGCCGATTATTCTGTTGTGAACCATAAATACTGGCTTAAAACGTCCTCGGACAACACAAAAAATACCCAACTGTCGTAAAGTTTTTAACACGAAAATTCATCTTGAAGCTTAAAGTCTACAGTGGGAGCCACTTTCGACTCCACTTCTTGAAATCGTTTCCACATTTTCCTGCTCATTTCTTTCGCGCGACCCGGATAACACTAAAAGTATGTTGTCAACTCTGTAACTCTATTGTCCTACCGCTAAATCGAGGAAATTGCTAAAGAAATTCTCAATTTTTCCAAGACTTTGGCGCGGCCGCTAACAGGATGGTAGTCTCCAACGCACCCGTTTTTTGTCTCGTCACGCAACGCTCCTCGCCACTAACGGCTGCTGAAAACCGAACCACATTCCTTTCCCTTTGTGTTTGCGGTCTAACGAATTAACCAATCATGTATCAAAAAAATGACAATGACGTCAGAGGAAACGGCAATGCTTTTCATTCTGTCAGAGATGTCACGGACTCTGGTTACGAATGGAACAATTCCTAAGAAGATTGTCCATAGTGTTTTACGTGATCATCGCCGTCGGCAAATCACGATAAATACTTATAAAGGCAAAAGTTCACTCAATTGTCAACAAAACATTCAATCGTTGTGGATGTGAGGTGTTTTTCAAACAGCAGCGAATTGTTCATTTGCAGTGGACGCTATATGTAAATGATGTGGCCGGGTATTCTGTAATCTAGCCCAGAAATGTTTGCTACAAGCGGTTGACAAAGTTCCAACGGGCTTCGTAAAAAGAAATTCAACGAGAAAGAGAGGAAGTCGTCAGTAAAAGGGAACCTCCAAGAGCAAAGCGATTCTTACGAGCTACAGAAGAGATACGAAATATTCCCGATGGAGAGACTGTCCGCGAAAACGTTCCCGTGACTGACCGAGCGAAAGCATCTAAATCCCTGCAATTTGGCAAAGGCAAAGCTAGCGCTCGTATTTCTTCTCTTATTAGGGAGCTTAAGCAACGACGACGACGACGGCAACGAAAAGTTATTTCGAAATATAACTTCTCGTTTTTGTAACTTTTTCGCGATTATTCTAAATTGCTGAACTTAAAAAATGCTGGCTAACTGTCCAGGGACTAAATTGCTATGAACGACGTCAAAGGTAGGAGATAGAAAGAAAAACTTGCCGTTATGCGCTCACGTTCTCAAGAAAACATAAAATTTGGTCATTTCATGTTGTTTTGCAGAGGACGGCAAAGAAATGTAGCTAAATGTAAAACGCACGTGCAGAGCCATTGTTTTTGCTCATTAAGCCTATTGTTTTGTGACGTTCTCATTGTCGTCCTCGTTGCTTAAGCCCTGGTCAAACGGCGCATGATAGTCGATGATAGTTGATTCTCTCCAAACTATCATCAACTATCGCCAACTATCATTCACATGGTCAAACGGCGCATGATAGTCGATGATAGTTGATGATAGTTCACCGGCAGTCGCGCGAGCAAAGGTCACGCAAGCAGCTAGTTCCAGGCTCTTTCCGCGTAAAATGTGAGCACTAAAATGGCTTCGCGAGAGACAAACTTGTAGAAGTATGAATTTATCGCGACGAAAGAGGGCGGCAGCTTGCTTAATAGTAATCGATTTGTTGGAGGGATGCGGTGTCTCTTCTAATTCTTGCGAGTTGACACTTTCTTCAGAAGATATCTTCTCTATGTTATCTTGGTCTTCAATTTTTTCGCTGTCATGATTATCATCTTGGATATAAACACGTATTTCTGAAGCTGCAGCTGAGCCTCGCGAGGAACTTTTGGCGGCCATTTTAAACGAGCCCGCCGATTTTCGGGGAAAACAGCTGACCAAAAACTATCATGAACTATCATACGCGTGGTCAAACGAGAAAAACTATCATCGACTATCATGAAGAATTTCAACAAGTTCAAAATGAATGATAGTTGATGATAGTCGATGATAGTGCATGATAGTTGGTGGTCAAATGGAAGCGCGCGCTTCAACTATCATCGACTATCATCAACTATCATCGACTATCATGCGCCGTTTGACCAGGGCTTTAAGTTCCCTATTGACTCCTAGAAGCGGGACTAGGGCGCCTATGACTTAGGTTCCTGGCTTCCTATCTCCGATTCAAAGACATGCGCGGCCTACAATCTCGTGTTGAGTGTATTACCAAATCAAAATATGACAAGTCCCGAAAAAAATAGTTACATTCATATCGTCCACGATTAACCTCAACACCAAACTCGTCTACACGGGAACAAAGTCAAGTGCAATTACTGGTAAAGATCTAGTATCCTAGTAAAAACGTAAACAAAACGCTAACCGTTTCCTATCACACCACTGTAGTCCATTGTTAGCGCACGCTGGACACCGATATAAACTAGGCTGTGATTGGATGTACGCCGAACTGAGGAATTGGCGCGTACACCTTTCAGAAAATGGAAGGCTGATCCTGATTGGCTAATAGTCGGGAAAGGAATGTGGTTTAGTTTTAAGCAGCAGTTAGTGGCGAGGAGCGTTGCGTGACGAGACAAATAACGGCTGCGTAGGAGACTAACAGGATGGCTGCGTCATGCACAGAAAGTTCGGAAACTAAAAATACATTATTTTCAAAATGAACTGATGCGCAATGCTTATAAAAGCTTTAAATGCGTCGATAACACCATGAAAACTTTATTAAACAACAAGAACAGGAATAAAAACAATTGTACTTTGATTGTACTTGGCGATTGTACTTTTCAGCTACCTAGAAACAACAGTCAACTGTTTAAACTGATCTTGGTACTACTGACTTAAAGCTCTGAATTAGCAAAATGAGGGTTAACTCAACATTACTAGCGAGATTTACCTAGTTAAGCCAAATTCACCAGATTACTGCTCTACACTGTACGGGCAGTACAGCATACATCTAGTTTGTTTGATTATCCATTACTTACTTTTCAGCAAACTTTCTTTGTAACCAACGAACTTATGTTATATTATAATTTTATCAATTGTGTTTTTAACAAATACTGTTTTACTGCGACCCCTTTATAAAACCAACGATCATCCCTATATTCAAATTTGAACATACAGGTATGATATTAAGGTATGTTATTAAAGTTATGATATTAACGGAGTGGTAATGCATGATGATAACTACACAAATGCAAAACACAATTGGAAAAGCAAAAGGTATAATAAGTTTGAAAAGTAAAATTCTTTTCCATTTTTGGTTGCATGCGGAAACCAACAGTCCAGTGGGTTGTTGACCAATATGCCACCTTAGGGCCGATAGGGACTGGGTAGGAGCACAATTAATTACATTTTCAACACCAAAGAAGCTCACATTTCAACAGTATATGCGACCTGCGTTATGCCATCGACTCAAAATACAACAGAGAAGAAACTTCCCTCTTGTATGGAATGAGAGACCACAATGAACAAACTATATCTAAGGAGCGTCGCCCAGGTTGGGGAATGTATCCATAAATAAGGGCATAAAGAAGCAAGGTTTTCAGAAATATTAGAAAATCAGTGATCTGCTCCTATTCAAGAGTTTCAATTAATTCCATGTGATTGTCATAATGCTCCATAAGAGTGGTCTCGTCGGCGAACTCTTCTTTACAAATCCAGCATATTTCCCTCTTGACGCTGGACTCGTGCTCGTCTAAGGGCGATGTTAATTCAGAGGTGCTGTCACGTTGAAAACATTCATTATGTTCCTCGGTTATCTGATTGTAACTTGCGTGACACTCTACACATACAACACAAATAGTAACTTCAAAGTCTCTTTTCTCCTCCTCTGTGTTACACTGCCCATACACCTGCGGTCCTTCAGCATGGACAAACGACTTCCCACACTCCTTACACATAAACGATTTCTTTCTATGTGTTCTTAGATGCACCCGTACACTGCTTGTATAAGGCTTCTCTCCACTATGAATTCTTTCATGCACCCGCAAATTTTCTGAATGGGTGAAGGATTTACCGCACTGGTTACATGTAAAAGGTTTCTCTCCACTATGAGTTCTTTCACGCACCTGCAAAGATCCTGCATAGGTGAATGATTTCCCACACTGCTGACATGTATACAGTTTCTCTCCAGGGTGAGTTCTTTCATGCACCAGCAAATGTCCTGCTTGGATAAACGATTTCCCACACTCCTTGCACGTAAAAGCTTTTTGTCCACTATGAGTTCTTTCATGCACCCGCAAGGATCCTGCTTGGGTAAACGACTTCCCACACTGCTTGCATGTATAACGCTTCTCTCCACTATGAGTTCTTTCATGCATCCGCACATATCTTGCTTGGGTAAACAACTTCCCCCACTGCTTGCAGGTATATGGTTTCTCTCCACTATGTATTCTTTCCCGCA
>JAEMWC010002077.1:20000-52500 GCA_016490735.1 Pachyseris speciosa | reverse complement strand
TTCTCTGGGCTTATATGTTTCCTTTTTTATGTTCGCTTCATTTTCATGTTCCACCATAGATGTTTCATATAGAGTAGGGTTATATACTTTTGAACTGAATTAAAAGTTGCTAACTCGGCATGAATATCACCCCTTCACAAGCACAAATAAAACAAGCACAAATGAAATAACGTTACCCATTCTGTGGCAGGATTGATAAACAAAAACCAGATTAAAATTGAACTTCTTGTAACAACCATGAAACCAGAGGTATCAGTAACGTTTGAAGTGAATAGGAATTAGGTAGTATGGCAATTGGTTGTTTAGAAGAAGTGATTGCATTGTATTTTAATCAAATAGAAAGACTGACGTTGTGTCGATTCTTTTAAAAGATCATTTCTGATTTTCTGGACACCCAAAGTCCTTTTTTAAGTGATGACTTTTTCGTATTGTTGTCCAACAACCCACGCTCAGACACAAAGAGGGTCGGATAATAACCCACGGGTGTAACTTCATACAATGGAAACAATAGCCCAGACGTGTCAGCTGTTACTAAACGGGGATTGCTAGAGCGTTTATTGATCCGACAAACAGATCTAAAAGCTCCGAGGGACTAATATGAATAACGCGTTTCTTGAGAGACACACATAAACTTTATTGCCTTTTAAAAGCGAATGCAGAAATTTTGAAATACACAGAAATCTGAAATAAAACAATTCCAGCAAATTTAAACCTCGTATTCGAAGGACATACAAGACATAACACCGGACAAAAAGGACATTTTTGGAGGTCTTTTATTTGTCCAATACACACGCACTGTATCGATCCGTATAAGCGCTGTGTCGATCCGTACGGAGCGTACGGAGCGTAAACCTAGCAGTCGATCCTTAAAGAGCAGCATACGCTTCGAGTATTGCATGTCATTAATGGGACTTAGAATATTTTCATGGATACTGATGGTGTGGGTGGCCATACGTTTTGTCGATCCGTACGGAGCGTTAACGTAGCAGTCGATCCGTAAAGTGTGGCATACGCTTCGTAAATTGCATCTCATTAGTGGAACTTCGAATATTTTCATGAATACTGTTGGTGTGGGGGCCATACGTTTTGTTGATCCGTACGGAACGTACGGAGCGTAAACGTAGCAGTCGATCCGTAAAGTGTGGCATACGCTTCGTGAATTGCATCTCATGAATGGGACTGAGAATATTTTCATGGATACTGTTGGTGTGGGTGGCCATACGTTTTGTCGATCCGTACGGAGCGTAAAACTAGCAGTCGATCCGTAAAGATCAGCATACGCTTCGACTATTGCATCTCATTAGTGGACTTCGAATATTTTCATGAATACTGTTTGTGGGGGGCCATACGTTTTGTTGATCCGTACGGAACGTACGGAGCGTAAACGTAGCAGTCGATCTGTAAAGTGTGGCATACGCTTCGTGAATTGCATCTCATGAATGGGACTATTTTCATGAATACCGTTGGTGTGGGTGGCCATACGTTTTGTCGATCCGTACGGAACGTACGGAGCGTAAACGTAGCAGTCGATCCGTAAAGTGTGGCATACGCTTCGTGAATTGCATCTCATTAATGGGACTTAGAATATTTTCCTGGATACTGTTGGTGTAGGTGGCCATACGTTGTGTCGATCCGTATACGGAACGTACGGAGCGTAAACCTAGCAGTCGATCCGTAAAGTGTAGCATACACTTCGAGTATTGCATCTATTAAGTGGGACTTAGAATATTTTCCTGGATACTGTTGGTGTGGGCGGCCATACGTTTTGTCGATCCGGAAGGTACGGAGCGTAAACGTAGCAGTCGATCCGTAAAGAGTAGCATACGCTTCGTGAATAAAACAATTTATTAGTGGGACTTAGGATGATGTCGGTGTGGTCGGCGTTCTCGTCGTCCTATCGTAAGGTCCTTTTCACAAGTCAGAGACAAACATTAACTATTTTCAACGATGTCATCAACCGACTACAGCTATTCCATATTTAAAACCTTTTTTCTGTGAGATCAATAATGATCCTCTCAGTTGAATTTACTCAGCGACTAAAAAATGACAATAAGGTGATAGATTCTATGTTTAAACTACAAAAATGCAATCAAGGTGAAAACGACACGAAAAGCTCACCTCGCGTTTAATCCCGCCATTTTTACGCAGTGTTGCCCGGAAAGATCACCTGACTAATAGAGAACCTCAGCCACGTGATAAAAATGGCGCGAATGTACTTGTAAGGAAGATTAAAACAGAGACAAAATATATAGATATCAGTTTAAAAATATTCACTGGTTATTTCTTTTCTGTATGTTTTTAGAGATATCCAAAAAAAGTAACCCTCGAGATTTTTGCCCGTTACTCGTTTTCTCGTTACTCTGTTACTCTTTACTCGTTACTCTGTTACTCGTTACTCGTTACTCGTTACTCGTTACTCGTTACTCGTTACTCGTTACTCGTTACTCGTTACTCGTTACTCGTTACTCGTTACTCGTTACTCGTTACGCGTTACTCGTTACTCTGTTACTCGCTTTAGTAACACCCTTTTCCATCGCTTTTCCATGTCATGTCCGCGGATTGTTTACTCTGCACTCAAAGGAAATTAATCCGAAAAAAACTTCACGTTACGAGTCTTTCGCAAGCGTAACAATGTAAAAAGGTGCCTAAATTAAATTCATCTGTTTAAATGAACAATTAAAAGCACTATTAGAGACGAAAGACGATGAGTTTTCTCTTAATATAATGCGTGACTTACAAAAGGAGTACAATGCAGAAAATGGCGAAACCTTAAAAGTACATGCCACATATCTTCGCGTAGCGTGCTCGCTATTAGCGGGCCAAACTAACCCTTTTAGTGTGATAAACAAGACGAATTTTCCGTTGTTGAGAGCTATCTTATGTCCTGTAATTTCGAATACACCCGATGTTATGGCCTTCTGACATATGGCAAAATTCAGCGTATAAACAGAGAAGCAAACATTGTATTATTTACAAGAGTGTATAGAAAAAAAAAGCTTAGTTGGAGATGTAATATAGCA
Source organism: Pachyseris speciosa (assembly GCA_016490735.1). NCBI lineage: Eukaryota > Metazoa > Cnidaria > Anthozoa > Scleractinia > Pachyseridae > Pachyseris > Pachyseris speciosa. The sequence continues at coordinate 49,480 of JAEMWC010002077.1, read as the reverse complement.
TACGCTTCGTGAATAAAACAATTTATTAGTGGGACTTAGGATGATGTTGGTGTGGTCGGCGTTCTCGTCGTCCTATCGTAAGGTCCTTTTCACAAGTCAGTGACAAACATTAACTATTTTCAACGATGTCATCTCCCGACTACAGCTATTCCATATTTAAAACCTTTTTTCTGTGAGATCAATAATGATCCTCTCAGTTGAATTTACTCAGCGACGAAAAAATGGCAATAAGGGGATAGATTCTATTTTAAACTACAAAAATGCAAGCAAGAGTGAAAACGACACGAAAAGCTCACCTCGCGTTTAATCCCGCCATTTTCACGCAGTGCTGCGCGGAAAGATGATCTGACTAATAAAGAACCTCGGCCACGTCATAAAAATGGCGCGAATCTACTTGTAAGGAAGATTAAAACAGAGACAAAATATATAGATATCAGTTTAAAAATATTGACTGGTTATTTGTTTTCTGTATGTTTTTAGAGATATCCAAAAAAAAGTAACCCCTCGACATTTTTGCCCGTTACTCGTTTTCTCGTTACTCTGTTGCTCGTTACTCGTTACTCGTTACTCGTTACACGTTACTCTGTTACTCGTTTTAGTAACACCCTTTTCCATCGCTTTTCCATGCCATGTCCGCGGATTGTTTACTCTGCACTCAAAGGAAGTTAAACCGAAAAAAACTTCACGTTAAGAGTCTTTCGCAAACGTAATAAGGTAAAAAGGTGCCTAAATTAAATTCATCTGTTTAAATGAACAATTAAAAGCACATTAGAGGCGAAAGACGATGAGTTTTCTCTTAATAAAATGCGTGACTTACAGAAGGAGTACAATGCAGAAAATGGCGAAACCTTAAAAATACATGCCACATATCTTCGCGTAGCGTGCTCGCTATTAGCGGGCCAAACTAACCCTTTTAGTGTGATAAACAAGACGAATTTTCCGTTGTTGAGAGCTATCTTATGTCCTGTAATTTCGTATACCCCCGATGTTATGGCCTTCTGAAATATGGCAAAATTCAGCGTATAAACAGAGAAGCAAACATTGTATTATTTACACGAGTGTATAGAAAAAAAAAAGCTTAGTTGGAGATGTAATATAGCTTAAAAGAAACTCCAAGGGAAGTAAAATCAATTATGAAAACATCAATGGAAGGCAAGGTTTGCTCGTCTTGTACGATCGTTTTGAAAATGGGCTAATTTGCATTACATTCTTGGGTCTTTGAAGTGCGTTCAGACCGATTTCGAACTTTCTTGATTTTCGCGAAAATAAAAAAATCGCTGGAACTTTTGAATATTATTTATGAAAATAGTTCACTGAAAGGGTGTTTTGGGGCTCATAAAAAGAAATTCGAATTTTCGATTCTGTCGCCGCATACTCGAAAGTTACAGACAACGGCTCGTAAGACCTACAATAGTTCCATTGGAAGTATTATATTTTGGGGACAAATGAAAGAAATTCCTTTCTGATCTTAGTGTAGCGCTAGTCTCATTTTAGATGCACACTCTGGACCGGACATTCAGACTTTCTCCCTTTTCCTGGAATCTTTTTCCATGTTAACGTTTTGTATTTTGGTACAAATGAAAGTGAACACTTCTTTGCGATCATATTACACGTTCATCGTTTGAAAAACATCATGCCTCAGTCTTAAATACGCAAACAAACCAAAAAACACCTCATTTTCTTTTCATTAGCTGATAGGGTAAATTGGAAGAGTATATAAATTTTGTAGTATTTTTCTTTTCATTTTCGCAACAAGTTCTCTCAAAACAAACTCGCCCAGTGAAAAAGTCAACATCCGTTGTGCAAGAGGGAAGTTTGACATTATCTTGACACAAGAATTGCATAGTTCTTTAGAAAACGCTGTTAAAGGGGCACTGTCAGTCTACTGTCGCATAATAACCCAGTTTACAGTTGTGTGTTTAGTGACCTGGCCTTTGAGTAGAAGCGAGGCTGGAGACCTTGTTTTGATACAAACCTCTCTGTCTTCCTCATGCAAAATAATGTGGACTAGTTAGGAAAACATGATTCACATGAAAAAAGGGGTGAGGTCTGTATCAAAACAGGGTCACCTCCAGCCTCGTTTCCATTTATAGGCCAGGTCGCTGAGCATGCAATTGTAAAATGGCTTACAGTGTATTTGCAAAAACCGAGAGATGTGTTTACAACAGCAGAGCCTGTACAACATTTTCCCAGTTTTGTTACGTAGTACTCTGATCCATTTCACTAATTTATTTTTATATCCTGCAATTACTGACCTTCAGGCATTTTTTAACTCTTAATAGTCATTTTTGAAGGTCCGTACCTTTTCTTATGTATTAACTTATATAATTTTGTATCAAAGTAAGAAATTCAAGGTACAATAAAGATGTTTTTGTTGTTGTTACTCGTGATGAGCATTGAAACTATTTGCGGTTGTCTTATGGCCACGTATGATGAGGACAAAATGCATGGATTGCAACTGGAAAGAGTTAGGCTAGCTTTTTCAAGTTTTGACATTATGTCCTGGAAAAATCGCCTTAAAATGTCCGTTTCTTTTCCTTGTACGAAATCATTTGAAATCAACCTCTTTGTGTTACTTCCTCACAATTGGAACAAACCTATGAAGAATTAAAGTGACAGTACTCCTTTAAGCAAGCTCAAGTTAACATCTTTGGTCTTATAATTGAACTTAGTTTAAACATTGCAGTCTAATTATCCGGAGCCTTCTCTTTCTATTCTGTTTCCCTTCCTTCATTACTTGAGAACGTTTTAGACAATGTAACACGATCGTACCACACGGGCTGTCCTCCGGGCTGTTTATTATTTTACACGAGCTCACCCGCGCCAGCTGGTTCACTCTTGAGCAAAGCAGCGCAGTCAGTGGACGTCAGCTGGTGACTGCACAGGTCAGCCCCGAAGGTATTTGCTGTGAATCGACAGATAATCATAGTCAATCCCACGAGATTTGCCACCGTGTAAGTTAAGGAGGTTGTCTTTCTTTCTTTTTCTTTTTGCACGTTGCTTACAAAGTTTTGCAACTGTTGTAACTTAATATCAGTTTGGCACACGGCAACTTCAGTGCGGAGTTAGTTATATAACCAGTGTGAGGTACTGTTATAACTGCAACTTCACATCTTCATTCTTTAATCCGCAGTTCAAATACATGTTTTTCATAGATTCATATTCACAATTGGAGATGTTTAAGTGTAGTCCTTAGTCTATCGGTTCTGCCACTAGGTTTTGCCACCAGGGAGCTTAAGCAACCACGACGAAGGGACAACGACGACGTCAAGTAATTGCGGAGGGTCTGGAACGAGGACGTCGTTTCTGGCGGGAAAATGAAACTTAAGCAGCGAAGTTGCTCAAGGACGACGGCGTCTGAAATCTTGTTTATTCTCGCTTTGTCAGTTTAAGCAATGACATCGTTTAGAGACGTCCAAAATATTCTTCGTCTTAGTCATGGATCAAATTTCATTGAAGGGGAAGATACTATACGACTAGCCTGCATAACAGGCGCTTATTTAGCCGAGCGCGAAGCGGGAGAGATGGAGCGCGTAGCGCGAGACGAGGGGGAGAGAAAAATAAGCGCCTGTCGCCAGTCTATTGTTCATGCTCTTCCGCCCCCCGACACACCCACAAAATTCGACTGACGGTTTGTTTTCAATTGACCAATCAAAAAGCTCTCAATCATTCGCAGGAAACTTATCAGATTGCTCGCGTATTTAGCTGTCCGAGCAGAATTTCGAGCAGAATAAGCGTTTTTTTGCGAGCATTGCCGGCAAGCAGAATAAGCCATTTTACGAGCAGATTTTACCCAGGCCTACATCAGGCATCGATAGTTCTACGAGCGGCAGAAAGCAATTACAAGAGTGCATTCTGTGCATTGTTTACGAACATGAATTCCACGGAAACCGAAGCGCTTGCACGTGAGGTGTAATTAAAGGTAAAAATTTCAACAGAGTTGATAACTGCGAGGATCATTCTTCATTTGATGGAGTGTAGAAAGTTTGCTAATTCAAAGAAATTGCTGAACAACAGCACTGATTCCTGAGTTAAGAAACGCTGCTTTTGTGAAAGAAGTTGGGTAGAAAACGCCGTTCTTTTACTCCGCTTTACAAGGTGCCGTAAAGAATGCTGTGGAGTACAACAAAATTGCGCTCGACGCCTAGGCGCTGCCTCCCGTCTTTCAACGAGAGTGAAGTCGTTGGCCCATTTAAATTACAGAAACAGTAATTCTTCAGCATGGTGGTTTTAAGGCACGTGATATTTCGTTCATCTCTTGGACTTGCTCCACAGTTATTGCTTTCAACGCACTAACAACGAGCACATGGCATCCTGTCTTGCAATTCACTAGCACGAAGATTTTTGGGTAAAGCTGGTAAATTAAACTGTTACCAAACCCAGTAGCCAACAAACCCAACACATCTCTCACTTCTTACAACGCCGCAATACATATTCCTGTTCCTCCTTGAGATTTTCGACGTGAGGGAAGAAATCAAGCGCAAGTTTGAAAGCTTCAACCATCACGTCGAGAGGTTCACCTTTAGATAACTGTTTTGGATTTATCGATCACTGATCGATGGCACCGTACGGCCAATCGCACGACCAGGAGAGAATCAGCGGGTTGTGTGCAATGGATACAAGCGGGTCCATGCCTTAAAGTTCCAATCAGCTGTTTTACCAAATGGTTTAATTGGAAACATGTACGGCCCATTAGGTGAGGAGTAAAGCCATGTAGCTGTATTTGTTTTACACAAATTAGAAACGATACGTGTCTGTTTTTAATTTCCTGTGAAATTAATTTGGTCCCATTATTCATTTTTTTTCCTCATCTGCTTGTTTCAGAAGGCAGAAAACATGATGCGTCAATGCTCATAGATTCAGGACTGATGCGAGGCCTGCAGCAACACGCTTTTTCCCATGGTGGTCAGCCAATGTGCCTCTCGGCGATCCCGCCTATCCACTAAGGGTGCACCTTCAGGGCCCTTTCAGAATTAAAGTTTTTACCGACGAAATGAAGGCTTACAATACAGCAATGAGTACTCAGGTCTTCTGTGGAATGGCTATTTGGGGGCAATTTTTTCAAGTTTTTGGACTTCAAGAAAAATTTAAAACTTGGATTTAGTAGCATCGGCAAAATGTATATTGTTTCTACTCTTCTCCAAAATGCCCTAACCTGTCTTTATGGAAACAACGCATCTACCTTTTTTGATCTTGATCCACCAACATTAGAAGAGTATTTCTCTTAGTTAAGTCAACGGATAGCTTATTATTTTTTTTTAACAGAACTGCTTTCACAGCAGGCACCGCGCAGGGGGAGGGGCTGCGGGGGCTTTAGCCCCCACTTTTCAACAGTACAATGTCTCGAGAGCAATCGTATGTTGAGTTGAGCTTTGTGGATACGTTACTAATTTCCAGTTATGATTAGTTAAGCGAAAAGGTAATTAAATTCTTGGTTCATAGTTCATTTATTTCACACTATTTGCATAAAATTAACATAGAAAGAAAAGTATACTCACAACAGATGATTACAGGATAAAATAATTACAGAGCGGGTTATAAAATATGTGTGGTGGTCAAAGTAACGACGGCTTTCTAGTTGACCACCACCTACTTCTTGTTTTAATAGACCGCGGAAAGTATATTTTTCACCACACCATGTTAGTTTTAAAAGCATTTCTAACCATTTCAGAGAACTTAATTTTAAAATTTTCCGGGGGACCATCCCCCCGGATCCCCCGAGTTGACTCACGGTAACGCTGATTATCCTACGAAATTGCGAGGTGTCAGGAGAATTATTTCAGCGTTTCTTAACTTAACCGTTTACCGTACTACCTAAAAGAAAAGAACTGACGGTAAACGGTTAAGTTAAGAAACGCTGAAATAATTCTCCTGACACCTCGCAATTTCGTAGGATAATCAGTGTTAAATATCAAGTCGCAATGGAATTAATATCAAATGAAGAATGATCCTCGCAGTTGTGAACGCAATTTATATGAATTAATATCAGTTGCACAAAGCAATATAGAGTGTTTACACATGACGTCACGGCGTCCATGATAGTGTTCCAAAACAAAGAAACGGCGGCCATGTTGATGTTCCAAACTAAACCTCTGGGAATTGAACTCTATTTTTATGCAAATACGTTTTTTAAACATAAAACTGTAAAAACGAACGATAAAATCCGACGTTTCGGAGTAGTCATGACTCCATTATCAAGGAAAATATAAACGAGATCATGCAAATTACAGCATTTAAAGCGATTTTGGCGCGAAAAAATTAACATAAGAGGGTGCGAAGATTATAAAAATACTTTCGCACGAATGGAGTCTGATTGCACGTTGAGATTTGGCTTTAAAGCTCTTATAAAAAGCATTTCGTACACTAAGCAGTCAAATTTAGTTTTGCATTTCTTAAGCACTTGGAAACGCTTTAGCAGGTCCTGAGGCATTGTTCCGTGCATGTTCTGGTAGTGTTTGGCAATGGCGGAGGATTTTTGTTTGTGTCCTTTTACACGATTATGTAATACATAACCCGCATCGCACAGGTCACATTGAAAACCATAAACAACACACTGCTGATTTACAATTGGTGGTTTTGTTTCTTTGACATTAAGTTCTTGTTCAATTTTCCGGCTCACAAACACGGGCTGGATGGTGGTATGTATTTTTAGGCTCAAATCATTAAGTTGTTTCCTCACACTATCCGCTGAGATTTGGTCTTTGAATGGTAAAACCACTCGAATCGTGTCATCTGTCTCTTGAGATGGTGATAAAGGTTGCTGCTGATCGCAAACCTTCGAGTCAACGAAACTTTTGATGGTAGAATTAACAAGATGTTTAGGATACTTCAGCCTTGAGAATACTGTTTTCAAACGGTCACATTCATCGGAAAAATGTGTCCAAGATGAAGACAAACGATGTGCTGTAATTTGCATGATCTCGTTTATATTTTCCTTGATAATGGAGTCATGACTACTCCGAAACGTCGGATTTTATCGTTCGTTTTTACAGTTTTATGTTTTAAGAAACCTCTTTTAATACGAATACGTTTTTTGTTTCAGTGAACCAATATGGTCGGTAGTCACGTGAATGAAAACGCTTTATATGTTGCATGTCGCAAGCGACAACCTTCGCCCGCTATTTCTCAGCGGATACCCAGCTCCTCACACAGTTGGTCTTATATTTGTTATTGTACTACACGGGAAAATTCTTTCAAACACCAAAGCCTGCCTTATTTGGTGACAAATTTCATCACCTGTTTTGATGAACTGCGGCAGTGATATTGTATTGGGAGAAATTACTTACTGCTCCGGTAACGCATGATTTCTGTTTTGAGTGTTTGTCATATCGTATTAATGTAAATACGCATTTATCCCACATACGCTATATTTGTTGTCTATAAAATCAAAAATATGCTGAACTGACATATCACGACTCTCAAGGTCGTGCGATTTCCTATACTAATATCAATATTCAGTTAATAGTAATATTTTGACTGTGCCTGTTTTTAACTCTCTTCCTGATAAAGGCACTTGCTGAAATTTACACAAAGCCTACCCTGTGCCTTAGATTTATACAAATACAATGAAAAAAGTCCAGGTGTACTGGCACTAATGCAAAGCAGAAAAATGGATTTGCTACAAGTATTATTATAGTTTAGTGATCACCGAGTCCCCTGCGTGTTAAAGTACTGTCTCTTTGACTATCTTTCTGTTTTGATAGCTTTTCCTATTTTAATGATGTTATAATCATGAGCATTTAGGGGTCTCTCTGTAAAAACAATCCGCAATTGATTATACCGCTTGTATTCAAGTATTGTATCCAATATCCAGGTATCGCTGAACGAAAGACAGAAACAAGAAAGTTAAGTCAACGCGAAACCGCTTCAGAAGAGAAATAATCTCTATAATCGAAGCATCAAAACACGCAAGAGTTTAGACAAAGGGAAAAGAATCTCTTTTGGAGTGCTGAGAAACTGTACATTGACTGTTAATATATAGTTTCTCAGCACTCCGACAACAACAACAAAATTTCATTTTATAAATGGCATCATTTAATTACGCAGCCAAACCATTTTTATGCTACCAGTCCCTTCTGGCCGGGTTGTCATGAGATCCATAACATAATTTGGCTGAGTATAGGGCTCCCGTTAACACATCCCATTTTCGTTATTACTGAAAAAGTTTCATCTGCTTCAGAGGGCTGGTACGTTCACTCTTAGCACTTTTGCTTGTCTTAGAGCCGGTACAGTGATGAAAAACTATTAATAATATGTTAAAAAAAAAAAACGCGCGTTATGATTGGTCGAATCGAGTGCATTATATCTCCAACAGGGAAAGTGACCTACGTTATGATAACGCGCGGGCATTATGGAATTTTATAAATGTTCAAATTATTACGCGCTCGAAGATTGGTCCAATCGAGTGCATTATATCTCAACATACGCACGCGCCCGACGTCACGCTCGTGCATTGTTCAATTATAATCCACGCAGGACACGTCACAAGTGTGTGCGCGCAAATCTCTGGACATGTTATAAAGAAAAGAAAGTAAAACCAATAAAAGAAAGTGTGATTCAATCCAGTACTTATTTTGAGATACCCTTTCATATGAGAATCGACTTAGTTCAATGCCATTGATTTTCAATCAAGTTTGGATTCGTTCTCAGGCCCTTACTCGTTTAGAACATGGCCAATTGTTCAGTGAAATTCGGCGGAATTTTGGCTCCAGCCATGCATTCGCTAAAAAAGGCGTAATGATCAAGAGCTAGTTTTAAAAGATACTCAGGAAGGTGAATTTTCGAGGGAAAAAAGAGTGCAAAAGATTTTACTGGTGAAAAGCTTAAAACCTGGATCGGCTTGCATGGCCAAACAATAAGTGTTCTTAAATAAGGGATGGTGAGGATGGAAACGGATGGAAACTTATAAAACAGCGGTCACTGTTTCTCAAGTTTCAGCCGATTATTCTCTGCTATCCGTTCAGTCAAGAATGAACTTCATGCGGTATTTGTATAACATAGCTAGTAAACCCGAGTAATCAAATTCAGTACTCGAAAGCCTATATTGTTGGGCAACCCGATGACCCAAGTAAACTCGACTTGTCCCTTGCTTTGCTTTTTGTTTCACTCAGGTGAGTGTTTCTTTGGCGATAAAAAATCTTCGGTCGTGAATAGAAAATAGACAAACTGGCGCGCCATTTGATGAAGAAGACGCGTTCAGACATGGTTTGTAATTTCATAGATTCCATTGAGCGGATGCTTTTCTTTCCCTTTTTTCCTGCTCTTCTACAACTGGAAATGTTGTATTACGATGTTCTTGCATTTAGCTGGGCGTTTATCAAGTTATAATGCGATGGGAATCGAACGGTTGCAGAGGCTCTTGGGGAACTCTTACGTTTCTCTCGTGTTCTCCAAACTTCAACAAGCGTATTTTAGGAATTAAATAATCTAATAAGCCAAAGGAAGGCGATATTAGTTTAAAGTCTTCTCTCTACTTTACGTGAGTACGGTATCCAAAAATATCCGGGAGCCACAAATATAACAGTAGGGATTAACCCGAAGAACATAAATCAATCTTTAGCTCCTAAAACATCCGCTGAGGACTATGGCCTTCGTCAAAGGAGATATACTTGAAGAATATCACAATGCAGCAATTGTATAAAAAGGGGCAACTATGCTGATGTTTCTTAACTATGATCATCAAGATCAACAAAAGAGGTACAGCGTACTTCACTGGAGAGATCGTATCGTTTCGCCTTCAGGTATAGTAAGGTACTGAATTTTCCCACATTTGTGTTCCGTTTTATTTTGTGCTGTGGAGCAATGCGCAGTTTAAACTGACGTCTTTAGTCATTTATTTCAGTTTGACTTTGTAAATCTTGGCTTCTTCTTTCTTCACCAATTCATTTCGTTAGTTTTTGCCTGTTTTATGGTTTATTGTCTAAGATTTGGAGAAGCAGAAAGATGAAAAGAAATGAGCTCTGCTAATTCTTCTGCTCAAAGAAAAATGGAAGACGGCTTTAAAACGACCTCACGTGAGACAATTCTATTGTCCTTAAAGTATATCTCCGATCTTTTGAAACATCTCTTTACTCAACAAACCGGCCGTTACCATTCGTAAAGAAACAAATTGTGTGAAGACTAGGACACTCGGTGTTATCCCTTCAATATAGGCACTTCGCATTAACTAAGAACTTAAATACGTTTCAGTTTCGATTATCAGCCCCTGATTAAAGGCAAAACAACGTATCAGCAACGAACGAAAGCCAGCCACTGAAAGCTTTAATGAAATTATGCATTATGACAATCGAGAACTGGCTGCTCCTCGATTTGTGGAAGACTATCTAACAATGGTGTTTTTCTTGGATCACAAATCTCTAATTAATTACTTTCTCACACATTTTCTCTTTTTTATTCTTTCAATAGGGATACAGAAAGTTGATGTCCTTGAGCAAAATGAAGACAAGAAGGTACTAAATATCAACATAATTTTTAGACGTTCTTCAATCTGCAATTTAGTGGAAAACAATCTAAAGTAAACAAAAAATAACTACAACGACAAAAGAGAATTCAAAGCGACTAACTTGGGGATAGCAATTGCCGTGAACAAATTACTGTTAGGAATCGCTCTTCCTGCCTTTTAGAGTTCTCAAAAATTCCCAAAATAAAACACATGAACATTATTAAAATTACCTTTTTTATATGCGCTGCAGAAAGATCGCCACTATATTACGGACTAATGTTAGGTAATTTTCTTTAACTCAGTACTAACTGGAACTTAACCCTTTGACTACCAATTTATTGCAATTTTTTTAGTAAATTTTTAGTGATAATTAGTCTGGAGGACTAATCTTCTCCATTCAAGGAGTTGCGATGGAAATAACAGCGGTCTTCTGTCACTGTGGGCTCACTCTAAAGGTGTGACGTCACGCACATTAGCGGCTATTGTTCGTTTACCGAGTCAACAAGCTTGATTGTGGCAAATTTGCCGCTTTATGAGGTTTTTTCGAGCCATTGTCCTCCACAAAGGCCCCAGGCTGGCATCCTTAAGCTGGAATGTGGGTAAAGGCAAGCCTTTGAAAGAAGCCAGAGGTGAGAGACGGTTTCTTGCTGAATGAGACGCTAAATCTGCTTCGTAGCCAATATGGCGGTGGATGGCCGAAGCTGTCTCTCTACTAACTTTGTGGAAGGATTCCAGGGCCTACCAAGGCAATTTGGGCTAGTTTTGACTGGTAAAAAGTTCAATCGACGTCATATTTTCCTGGTAGTACTGGGTGGTCCGACACTTACAAAAAACGAAAAGGAATGGAAGGGTTCTATGTTCCTGGAATAGTTTACTTTCCCAGAATTCTTTTTGGGGCGTGAGCAAGACAACTTGAGATACGCGAGATTGGCTCCAATAAAATGGCTAAAGCGTGGCTTGCGGAAAAAGTTAGAGGAAAATTTCCCTCCAGATGCCAAGGTCTGGCTTTAAGGTTTGCTGTAAATGTAGAATTTTGATTTTTGGGCAATGTTTTTTTATTAAAAAGTTGACCACGAAAATGTGTAATTTTTGGTGTTGTCTTTGGTCAAAAGACTGGCATTTTGGGCTTTGCTGCCAAACAAACTGTGCTATGCAGCGGAATTCGGGTATTGTTGTCGGTTTTTTGGATTTGATAATTGCAAAAAGCACCATTTAGTGCTATTTACACATTATTATGTCTTTGTGACAAAATTTAAACAAGAAATAAATCATAAAAGCAAAAGCGGTATATTTTACGCCTATATGCGTCTTTCGGAGTCAAAGGGCTAATCCTGGTCTTGAGAATGGAGCAAGGAGGTGATTAAAAACAAAAACTAAGAAATACATGAAGACACGTGTGTAGTACTGTTTACTAACGTTTCTGTTTACTAAGGCTTCTACGATTAACACAAAACCCTTGAATAAAGTATTGACTTAGTCTTTTTTGCCATTTGTCGTTGATAATGTTATCAGATAAGAAAAATACAAGGAAATTAAAGAAATAAATACCTCTTACTAACCTAGTTCTGGGTCCGTACTGTAAGTTTTTAGGACCGAGTTTTTTTCCCGTTGATTTATGGCCCAATCGCTTCGCGCTTGGGCCATAAATTAATGGGAAAAAAAGGAGGATCCTTAACTTACAGTACCGACCGAGAAAACGAGGTTAGTAAGATATTTATTATATCTCTGAGGTTAATCCGGTGCGCGGGAACGAAAACTAGATGATGCAAGCGGGCCCTACTTTAGAATACGGCCCGCAAAATTGACCAATCACAGCGCGCGTACTAAGTGAGAGATGTAATAAATTTGAGTAATGCTTTGTTAATGTATTCCTTAGTTAGACGTGACTATCTGAAGAAAGCATTGATGTTCTTAATCATTTGGTTTCCTTGTTAGCCACCTACTTGGTATTTTACTGATTATTGGTGTGTATGAAGTACATCAAGCTTCTTCTGCAATAGCAGCTGCCAGAGATTTTTTAAACACGCTCAAACTGCCAAAATGTGACGAATTCAAGAGGCGCCAAGCATGTGCTCAGATTCCGTACCGCACATTTGATGGCACGTGCAACAATTTGTGTAACACAGACCGTGGAGCCATCTTCCGGCCATTTCGACGACTGCAAGCTCTTGGGAGGACCACAGCTTATGAACAGCCAGGTTTTCGACCTCGACGACTATCCGCGATTGGTAGAAAAGAACTCCCAAATGCCAGGAGCGTAAGTTGTAACGTGTTTCGAGTCACAAATAGAAATTACAACGGCAAGCTAACGAATTTTACCCACCTGGTAATGACCTGGGGACAATTCCTAGATCATGACATCACCTTGACTGAGATGGAGGGCTCAGATTGCGGTACTAACGCAAACGCCTGCCGACAAAGTCCTGGATGCATTGGAATCGATATCCTCAGTGGAGAGGGCCTCAGAGCGAACAGATCTTTTAAATGTATTCCACTAAGAAGGTCCTTCAGAAACTTACAGGGCCAGCAGGTTAGTCAATCCCATTCTAAATATTTTATACCAGATTTAAATGGCCGATATTTTACAAAATGTGAACGAAACAAAGTATGAAAGCCACCAAACATGACCGTATAAAGGAGCCATGTCACGCGTTTTTAACATTAGCTTGAATAGCTGAAAAAGATATTGAACAAAAAGATAAACCCTAATGGTTCAGTTTTGTTTAAAAGTATTTTAAAAATTCAGCAAAATCACAAATAATCATCTTTGGTTAAGGATTTAAATGGATTGCAACTTGAAAAAAATTGGCCACTTTTTTCAAGTACCCTGGTTTGCTCCTCCATTAGAAAATAGTTTGATATGTTTCTTTTGGTTTTCTAGGGCATTTTGATTATGGGCTATGGTAATTGAGGGTAGTTGGTTTTCCTTTGACCGCTAAAACATATCAGTCACCATGACATTGTCCCTTTAATGGCGACTCCTTTATTTCTGTTTCCACGAAGGCTCAACCGTCAGTTTTAATCAGATAGCGTATTTTTCAATCTGTTCTCATGCTCCACCCCCACCCCTCCGGCAATGCAACCAATGGCTTGGACTCAAACACGTTTTCATTCCCAAACAATTATTTGTTCACCGTCCACCGGGTTAATAAGGTTGCGCAAAATTAAGCAAACGTTGGCAAAAAAAACTTTGGTGGTATTTTCGTGGCACTTCTTTCAGGATTTCCCGATAATTTATAATTTCTGCGACGATTTGATGAAGCAACTCATTTTTGTTTTTATCAAAACCCTTATTAACAAGAACAGTTTGCTTAACCATTGGTTGTTTATGACTGAATATCACAAAACATCTTAACTTTGAAATGCTCTGCCATCAGTAGGCCTATTTTCTATTCTTTTCCATTTTTTACTTGGAAATGAAGACAGCATTGACTCAGTTCAAGTTTTCTTTAACACTACAGGTTAACGTAATCACCCCTTATATCGATGGATCACAAGTTTACGGGTCAGACATCGAACTAGCGACGAGGCTGCGCGGCAAACATGGACTTATGGACGTTCGCCCTTTCAACAGATATCCGGACCTTCCTGTTCTTCCGCCAGATGATGAAACATTCTGCAGATCTGTAAACCGAAAAGAGGAACCTTGTTTTCTTGCTGGTGACCCGAGATCGAATCAGAACAATGGTAAGAGATAATATTTAACAATTAGATTATGAGCTCGAGATTTCTAACGAGTGATAGCTGATGCGGGCGCAGGCGCGGTAATTCCACACAACAGCGTAATCTCCTTTTTATTGACAGCTCTTTCAGCGATGCATGTTATATGGGTCCGCGAGCACAATCGTATTGCTTCGGCCTTGCGCTTGTTGAATCCGCAATGGAGTGAGGAAAGACTTTTCCAAGAGGCGCGTAAGATCGTTGGCGCTGAGATACAGCATATTACGTACAACGAGTGGCTACCGGTGTTCTTCACAAGAAGTGTGGTAAGAAGTTTCAAACTTCTACATAGTAAAGAAGTCCCCTTCTTCTTGGGAATAGTAGAGATAAGGGAGAAAGAGATAACCTGGTTGAAGGACTAGTATGAAAATAGACTCGTGAAAGCCCTACCCTTTCATATAGCGTGCGTGAAAAAGGTACCCCTCTCGGGCCGAGCCCCCCCCCCCCCTCCCTCCCCGGGGGTGACGATTTTGTTCATTCAAGTGAAGAACAATCGATTACTGACCAAAAGATCAAAGGTCCACGAAGTAAGTCTAACTTTTCCTCACATCATAATTAAATCCTTCCTATATGCATGGGGTTGTGGGGTTCCCGGAAAAGCCATTGATTGAAGAAATAAAGTTAACATATGCAACAGATTCGCTGCCCTCGCGTTAGTGAAGAAACTGATAGAACGAAAGTCTTATTATTGGATCTCTCACTCTCTTTCAGTTAGACAGAGAAGGCCTGTCACTAGAGCCAAAGGGTCAGTTTTATACGCTCTACAAACCTTCAGTGAACGCAGAGATGATTAACAGCGTCTCCACAGCTGCCCTAAGAATGGGACACACTCTAGTTCGGAACACGTTTCTTTTACGCAACAGTAGATTTAGAAGTAGCGGATTTGGGAAGACGGGGAGTGAGATTCCCGTGGCGGATTTTTTTATCCCAACCCCACTGTTTGAGGAAGGAAACAACCCCTTCGGAGGAATTCTTTTTGGTCTAGTTACCTCTCGAGGTGAAGCAGTTGATGGGTACGTAATGATAATAATAATTCCATAAAATCTTCAAATGCGCATAATAATACTCAGATAATAACAAAGAATTCACCTACCTATATATGTCATTTATGCACTGACAATAAAAAGAAAAAATAAACTACAAAAATACTATGAAAATGCTTAAAGTGCTATATTACAATGATTAAAAGCTACGAATCACCAACCTAGGATAAAAATGCTAATCTAAAAAAGAACGGTGTTTTTGTTCTTTGTTTTTAGTTTTGTTTCGAAAATATCAACAGACGTGGCGCTTAGTGACGTCAAGTAGTAGCGCATTTCAGAGCTTTGGAGCCGCGCAAATAAAAGACCTATCGTTAAGTGTTGCTCTAGATTTAAAACTAGGATAACTACTGAGTAAAAAATGATATTACATTTCTTAAGTTTGTATCGCGTTAACGGCTTAAGAGAAATGATTTAGAGGGACAGAATATCGTCTGTTTAGCTACTAGGTTTCCAATAAAACCGTGAGATGTCCAACATTTGCAAAGAAAATAATAAAAAATGTCTTCTAATTACGCTGATAAAAATGAAATCTCAGTGAGATTTCTAGGGACCGAGTGCCCGTAAGGATTTCTCTTAGGATTCGATGGATTTCATTTCCTTTAATTTGACAGAAAGAGAAATCCAATCATGCTTGTAACAAAAAAAGAGAAACTTTTTTTGCGTACTCAGTACTGTATCTTTCTATTGTTGTATAGGTACTGCCGCTGCTGATCTAGGTAAAATTTCAGAGGTACTCTGGAACTTAATCCCTAGGATTTTGAACATCATATTTGCAGGGTGATTTGTTAGTCTATCAGAAAACCTTTCTTTAAGACTGCTCAAATGAAATAAAGATAATAGAATGAGGAATGACAGACTTACTTTGACGGAAGCAGACAGAAAGAGCCGAACAAATACATACAGAGCGACCGAGACACACACATTAAGAAAGAGAGGTATGCAGAGGGGAATTCTATATGAAGTTCATTAATTGATTTATCTCACACAGATTTTTCGCTGAAGCTGTACGAGAGCGACTCATTTTCGAGGGACCTGGTTTTAATGGAACCTTTGGTGACCTACTTGCAATAAACATTCAGCGTGGCCGTGACCACGGCTTGCCAGGTTACGTCCATTTTCGAGAGGCGTGCGGGGGAGGCCAGCCTACTCATTTCGCGATCTTGCAGACACTATAAGGCATAACGACCTTAAAAATCTTGCAAGAGTTTACCATAGTGTTCACGATGTGGACTTGTTCGTAGGCGGCATACTAGAGAAGCCCGCAAAAGGCAGTTTGCTTGGCCCCACTTTCACTCATCTTTTAACCAGGCAGTTCCGGGATTTGCGACAGGGCGACCGCTTCTGGTATGAGAGACAACATGAATCAGGATTTACGCTGCTGCAGCTCAACGAAATACGTAAAGCAACGATTTCGCGAATAATATGCGACAACTCCGATGGTATGTTCTTGATGAAAAGATTAGCATTTAGGATAGGAAGCCACTATAATCCACTGTTGCGCTGCGAGGATCTGAAATCCGTTGACTTGAGTGTGTTTAAAGAAGGTAAAGTGTAATTATTGAATTAATGACTTCTGTTTATCAAAACTGGATGCATATTACCAAGACTGGATATTTTGAAGTTCCTCCAAGATTTAAATCACTCTTGCCTTTAATTAAAAGATCTCATGATAGTATTTTGGACATAAAGGTCTATTTTGGCTCTTGGCGACCAAGGAAGCGTATGACGGCGAAAATGTTTGCATTCATTTTAAGATTCTCCATTCGAAATTAAGCAAACCATTCCTTCAATAAATGTCTTCAAATGTCCACACTAAACACTAATGACAGTTTTGTTTTAAATGACAGTCATGTGAAAGTGAACATGTGCAGGTGATTGTGAAGGGGTTGGTGGTGAACTTCGAATTGAACAGAAATGGTTATGGTGAAGGCAATCAGAGAACAGAGCTTACATGTGAAAACAACTGAGATTTCACATTATGAGAGAAACTATTGAAGAATTTTGTGTATTTTGCATCCTAAGCTCACTGAGTTGCCATTTTAAGGAAGGTAATCTTTAGTACCGCTGTCACATCATCCTAACGTTGCCTTGGTGGGACCCTGAAGTGATGGGACAATAATTCTTCACTACTGTGGGTTTGTTTTGCGCAAAAAGCAAAAGGTATCTTCCAGATGATAACCTGAATGAAATGTACGGCTCCACCTGGCTCATATTTCATGCTAACTGTGATGGTGGATGTTTGTGTTGGAACTTGCAGGCATTAAATCCATTTCAGAGGATGATTTAAAGTTAAGTGAAATTGTAATTTCCAGAAAATTAAAGTGGCTGTTGTTATCAGGGTGCAAGACCTTAAACACTTCTGTTGTAGGGCAATGAATGTTTTCAGGAATAACACATTTATCAGGATGCTCAAGGAATGTAACTGCATGTTTGCTCCCAGAAAATACAATGTACCCATACCTTCCTCTGACAACAGAAATCACACAAGTTTTGTTTAAAAAATTCTTATTCTCAGGCGCTATCTTTAATAATTTTCAGAGTGTTAATCTCAAGACACATATGCATGCCATTGTGAAAACCAACCTTGAAGTTAAGGCACTCTTCCAGTTGAAGGCTTTTAGTAGTCCACACAGTGTTTGGAAATAGATGGTAGATACTGCTACACAGTGCAGCTTGAGTTGTGTGGTATTTTTATGTTAATCCTCATACTTATCTAAACATGTTGGCATAAAATATTATTAGTATTATAATTACTATTATATATTATTATTATTATTATTATTATTATTAGCATTATTAGTATATACCACACAAGTGAATAGTGCTTTTCGCGCGCTCTCATTGGTTAACTCGGAGGTGATTAGCAAGTACTATTCACCTCCGAACAGCCGGCGCGCTTGGCGCGCTTGTCGTTATATTGTCACACATAAAGAAACGTTTGGTCCGCTAATTATTCAGCTTGTGTGGTATATACTAAAACAATTATTCACCTCAGTGTTGGTGAAAGTGGTGGCTATTTACCTCGCCGCTTCGCGCCTCGGTAAATATCCACCACTATTCACCTCCACTTCGGTGAATAATTGTTTATTATTATTATTATTATTATTATTGTTGTTGTGTTGTTGTTGTTGTTGTTATAAAATGGGAATTGGATACATGTACTATGCAGCCAGTCACTCAATATATGTACACTTATATTTCTAACAGGTTATCCCATTTAGCTTTATTTTCAAATTGAATAATGAAAATTTCAAAGTACACCTTTTGCTGGTCATTAAATAATGACCAGAAAATATACTTTCATTAACGCACGTATCACGTTCATTAACGTCAATTCCTAAGTTTTTGAAAGTATATGTTCTGGTAATGACTAGCAAAAGGTGTAAAACCCAATGAATACTATCAGTAATTCTGATCATGCTATCATGATATTGAATGGTTATGTTATGGCCTTGTTTTAGCGAAGCAAACGCGAAGTGAATAATTTTAAACAAACGTCAAAATAAATTTGCATAACGAAGACTCGATTTTTGGTTTATGGCAAGATCAATGCGCAGAGATGTCAGCCTGTGAACAACTTCTTAGTTACTGTTAAAAATAATACAGAAATAAACAACCAGAAGAGATAATATTGAGATGATTTGAGAAACGGAGCAGATTTCTGCGGCTTGTACAGCTTGTAACGTGCAGGAGAAGATTGTAATAAATGTTTTAAAATCATCGATCTGCAACAAATTTTCGGAACAGCTATGAATTTCTGTCATCGAGTGTGGGAATGTTTGTACAACGAATTTTTTTGTGCCACGCTTCCCCAACGCAATGAACCAACAGGAGGGTATTTGAAAAAATTTTGGCCTTTTTTATTGCACGCTGGACTTCTAGCAAAAGTGCCCGGCCGGGCGACAAAATAATTTGTCGCAGTCGCCCGAACCCAAACCTTAGTCGCCTCAGGGCTCAGCTAGAGCACAGCGTTGATTGGTTATGGGCAAAGGTGTCTGTATGGGGTAGCACTTAACTTCCAATGTGGAACCACTAGTCCTAGTTACATTGTTGTCACAATTTCGCAATTTAGTTAACTGTACATATTTTCAAATGCAGTTGTCGGTGAACCTTTTAAATCTACTTGAATTTCAATCCCATGACTATATTTAGTTAAGATAATTGTACTAGCATTCTATCACGAATGCCGTTCTCTTATTGGCTACGCTACTCGCCATCTTTTCTGTGATAGCCGCTTCTTCGCGTTTTGGACGTGTCTGCGAGGAGGATTAAGGTTATTTATTTGTTTATTTTGTGCCATATCCAGTACGCTCAAACCACTTACAAACGCACACGCTGTTCGCGGACCCGCAAGTGTTTTATCCACAAAGCTCACTTCCGGTCATTTTCACGTGTCGCGCACGAGACTTAAGCGACCTTCAGTGCAGTTGACCTTTCCTGCAACTCTTCACGAAAGATATTTTCAAGCTCAAATTCGGTTCTTTTTCACTGTTTCTCTGCAAGAGATGCTTCGATGAGTAATTTTAGAGGTTTCTGGGACCATATCTCGAATCCTGAAACGTTCGAGAAGCGTTTTCTTTCTCAAAAAATTGTATAATAACTATTTCACTTCTTCTCACCAACTTCTATGGTGTAATTGTCAGTATCACACCCTCTAAAGCAATTAGACCCACGTTTGAACCGTCGTAGTGGCAACTTCTCAGCGAGTTTATTTATTTATTTATTTCGTTTCTCTTTTTATTGTTTTGTTTTGTTTTTTTTTTTGTTTCGTTTTTTCTTAGAAGTATTATTATTGTTATCAGTGGTTGACCTGTAAAGTAATGCGGCAGTTTCAAAGCGATATATGCTGACAGGGTACAAACAAATAGACTCGAACATCATCATAAGCACAATGCTTCCAATGTAAGGAGAACTGACTTCTCTTTTTCTCTTGCCTTTTGCAGGCCCGAGTATAGGCTAATTATAGCCTCTTGTTGTTAAGTAGAAATCTTTAATTTCCTTCGGCGTGCCAATTGTGGCAATCTGTCTTTTGGTCACCCATAACGTCATTCACGCCTCTTAACCTAAAACTAAAAATGCTGCCACCGTACATATGTGTGGCTGCCCCATCCTTCAATCCTCGGAAAAAAATCTATTTTCAGTTGATGACATGGAAACGTGCTGTGGCTGCTTGCCTTAAGACTGGAGTCTAATGGTACCTTAAATTTGCTTTTTTTTTATCAGGGCAACATGGAAGACGCTTTGGGTATTATTAAACCAACCGTTTCCCTCACGCAAATTATACAGGATATAAAAATGCCAGGTGTTACAAAAAGGACTTATTCTTGTAAGCAGTGCGGGAAGCTGTTTACGCAAACAGAAGATCTGCTGGCATATAAACGAACACACACTAGACAGAACCCTTATACCTGTAAGCAGTGTTGCAAGTCTTTTGCCCATTCAGGGAATTTGAGGGAGCACGAAAGAAAACATACTAGAGTGAAGCCTTATAAATGCAAGCAGTGTGGGACGTCGTTTAGCCAAGCAGGAAATTTGAGTGCGCATGAAAGAATCCATAGTGGAGTGAAACCTTGTACATGCAAACAGTGTGGGAAGTCGTTTAACCGTGTAGGAGACTTGCGGGTGCATGAAAGAACTCATAGTAGATAGAAACCTTGCACATGCAAGCAGTGTGGGAAGTCGTTCACCCGCGCAAGAGATTTGCGGGTGCATGAAAGAACTCATCAAGTGGAGTGAAACCTTGTACATGCAAACAGTGTGGAAAGTCGTTTACTCAGGCAGGACATTTACTACACGATGAAACAAGCCATAGGGGAGGAAATCCCCATACATGCAAGCATTGTGCAGAGTCATTTACCCGCCAAAGTTCGTTTGTAAAGCATAAAAAAGAATACTCAGTGAACAGATCGAGAAGCCTTACACGTGTGAGCACTGTGGAAAGTCGTTTACCGCAGCAGGATACATCCGGGCGCATGGAAGAACACATGATGGATTGAAGCGTCAGTTATACATGCCAGTAGTGTGGAAAATCGTTTACAAGAGTAGTATACCTGCAGAAGCATCAAAGATCCCATAGAGTAGGGATGTTGAATTTATGCAAGATAAGATAAGATAACTTTATCTGGACACGGTAAGACCAGAAGATTACAAGAAAAAGTTAAAAATATTGAACTAAAGTCATAAAAAGTAACATTCAAAATTAAACAGACTTTTGCATTTTTAGCTTCATCACGTAAAAGACATTTTAGAAATGTATGTGCTTGCATGTTTTCAGCTCGGTAGCGTCCTTTGTTTTGAAAATAGAGCAGTTTGAGTTTGAGATTTTTTACAGTGTGACATAAACACATCTGCTAACAAGCAGGTCACGTACATGAAGACATCGATACACTGTGTGTTGTTTAGGTTTGAAAAGACAACATGACAAGAGAAGCGTCTATGTGAATGTTTTCAAGCTCAAAAGAGAGAAGAAAGTCTTTGAAATAGCCAAAGTAAATTCCAGATGATTTTTCAGTCGTTTCCGGTAGCCTTATTTGTGTCTCTCAAAGGGACACCAACATGCCGTATCCATAATAAACTCTATAATTTTGAGCTGTACACTTTGCCGAATAACTCGATTACGGGACTTTAGGACGTTGTTTATTTATTACTCTTCAACAATCAGGGGCACCCAACGAGCAAAATCAACCAAAAGCTGTAGAAACGCATTTTTGAGTACCTTATGGTGTTTGAAGTCTGTTTGAAGCGATGTTTTCATAAGCAAGAAGAAGTTCATCTGTTCGGATTTCCTAGCTGAAATTTTAATTACCCGAAAATATTAGCAAACAAAATCTTCCTTTGAGAAAATGCAAGCTGAAATTAACTTTACACGAACTTTCTAGGGAACTATTTTCTTTCCGAAAATGCTAGCTGACGTTTTTGACTGCCAAAAACAGCAATTACGACCCTTCCGAAAACCTCAGGGGCTATGATTTTCCCATTGCGAATCTTTTAGGCCACGTTTTAGTTAAGAAAATCCGAGTGCACTCTTTAATCGCTACCGAAAGCGCAAGGCGAATTACCCTCCACCGAACAGATATCTACCGAAACTTGTCGTTGGGTGCCCCTGAACAATATCTCATGTTTGATGATGTTATTTTTCTACTTGCGTGGCTGAAAACCAAGAATAGAAAGAATAAAATTTTCACGCAAAAACAAAGACTACATAATAAAAATACATAATAAAATAAAATTTCCTGCTTTACAAGGACGCCGTGTGATCAACATTGTTCTGGAAACTTGTGGCAACGAATCATTTATTCAAAGCTTGCCAGTGGCGGTGACTGCCTTAAATGTATGGGCAAAATGTTCCACAGCACCGCTTCACTATAACTGAAGCTCCTTTTGAAATATTCGGCAGTACGAGGAAGCTGTACTGCTTGATTGTTTTCCGTATTTCTCAGGTTATAGGACGTTAAGTCCCTTCGGTGAATAAATCTTGAAGTCAAATATACGCAGGGGTATCACCATTAAGAGCCTTACACATGAGGATAGACAGATCCATCTTACGTTGAGGTTCTAGTTTATGCAAATTAAGGGAATGGAAGAGAACCTCCTGATTGGCATCGTAATTGGATGCGGTGATAATTCGAGCAGCGCGGTTTTCTAATTTTTGAAGTTTCAAGAAAGGCCTTTATTGCAATTTCCCCAAACCGCCCTGCAATAATTAAAGTGAGGCTGTACAAGAGCGCGATAAATGGTAAGGAGAGTTTCGTGAGGAGCGAAGTTTCTGCACGTTTTAAGGGAACCTCCGCTCTTACAACAAATTCGCGCTAAATTGTTGGAAATAATTACTAGCTTTTAACCAAAATTCTCCTTTGAAACGCAGTGAATATAAGCTAAGTCGCTGCTCTTAAAAGCAGTAGCTAGACAAGTTTGAAAGCACGTCATGGAGCCTTTCTTGTTGTTCACATCGCGGGAACGTGGAATAACTGATGACGTCGCGTAGGCAGTGATAATATAAGGCTAAACGAGATGCATCATGTAATACTATTCGATCGTCGTATCATTTTCTCAAATGTAAGTTGAATCTCACTTATGTTTGACAATTCTATTTAGGAAAGATTCATATTTTAGATACAGGTAGATACAGCTGCCTTTAAGAAGACTACTGAAAATAGGCTTTGTACAAAAACTACATAAGTTCAATTTACAACATTTAACATTACGTACTAAAAAATGTCATTCAACATTTTAAATACCAATATTTATGCATGTTAGAAAGCGGTGCATGTGTACCTGAATCAACTGAGGATTGAGGCAAATTGTTGTGCATGTATGTGTAGTGAATGGCTTTTTTTCTTAGTGAATACTCAAAACTAGAGACATGAGACTCGATTCCCAAGCCTCAAAATTTCTTTATGTAAGAGTGGAGTTAATTGAGGGATGAGTTGGCAAATATGTCAACTTACATTGAGCAGAGCTTTAAAAAAACATTCTAGGTACATTAAAGACCTTCGTATTTGTTTTGAATTTATCTATGTTAAGCTTAGATGGAATGAGAATTGAAAAGAGCATTTCCAAATTTTACCGCCAGGCTACTGTTCTGGCTGACATAATTCTTCATGAATGGCCCTTACCCACATCCCAACTGTATTTCATCTTGAAGTTCAAAGGCTTGAAAACACTTTCGTGTACTAAAATGGCCGAACTGTTCAGCAAATAAATTTTGATAAAGGGGAATGACATGACATTCATCTAATATTACCAGCAAAAAACAATTAATACACACAAATAGGTCATGCAGTGTATGTATGAAGGAACATTTTTTTCTTTTATAAAACATGAACTTACAGTTAGTCTCAGCTTTATAATTAAAATTGTTAAGTGATGTGTAGCTGAAGGTCAAACAAAGCATTAAACCCTGTGATGTACGGCTGTATGCCATGGATAAATTCCACGACATAACTAGTGCAGCTTCTTTAAGACCTGTTCTTACAATTAAAAACTAAATTCCTCTAAATGATAGTGTAAAAAGCATAGCAATTGTCTCCACAATCATAAATCTCCTTTCAAAAATAATAAGCTTACCGTTTCAATTTTCGATTTAACAAATTGACGTCAGTTTTTCATGTGTCTGTCCTCTTATTGATGATGAATTACGTCATAACATTGTCAAAGTGCTGTGGAAACCACGAGCCGAAGGAGAGTGGTTTCCACAGTGGTTTCAGGACAGACACATACAAAACTAACGTCAGTTTGTTTTTTACAATAACAAACCCCAAAATGGTCAAATGCCGGGTTTAAATGACGAGAAAAGGCACAGCGGAAAACAACCGCAAACATAGGAAGTAAATGAATTTTATTGACACTTTTTGGGACACCCACTCGGTTAGTTCTTAGAACTATTTGTGTGCTCCAAACTGTACACAACTAAATATATTCTTTTCTTCCTCTCCTTCTTCATTTCTTAGATATCCTTAGTAACAATGAATTGTAAATTATTTTAGTGTCTTTTTTTTGTTTTCTTATTGTACTGCATTCCTTATACTGATGTTTGTAACACTACTGTAATAATATAACTTTCTCTAATACACTGTATTTGTGTGAGTTTCAATAAAAATTAAATTGAATTGAATTGAACTTACGCGAACATGGTCAATAGCTTTTCTAGCTTTCTGATTGGCTATTTACAACAGCTAAGCAACTGTCAAGTTGACAGTTTGACGTGAGGCCTATGCCTCGCATAAATTAAAATCTTCACTTGCTGCAGAAAGTTGAATCAATTTCAAAATGCGATCTGAAAAGCCTTATGGAGATGTAAAACGTTTATGTTTAAAAAAAACCGAACCACATTCCTTTCCCTTTGTGTTTGCGGTCTAACGAATTAACCAATCATGTATCAAAAAAATGACAATGGCGTCAGAGGAAACGGCAATGCTTTTCATTCTGTCAGAGATGTCACGGACTCTGGTTACGAATGGAACAATTCCTAAGAAGATTGTCCATAGTGTTTTACGTGATCATCGCCGTCGGCAAATCACGATAAATACTTATAAAGGCAAAAGTTCACTCAATTGTCAACAAAACATTCAATCGTTGTGGATGTGAGGTGTTTTTCAAACAGCAGCGAATTGTTCATTTGCAGTGGACGCTATATGTAAATGATGTGTATTCTGTAATCTAGCCCAGAAATGTTTGCTACAAGCGGTTGACAAAGTTCCAACGGGCTTCGTAAAAAGAAATTCAACGAGAAAGAGAGGAAGTCGTCAGTAAAAGGGAAGCAAAGCGATTCTTACGAGCTACAGAAGAGATACGAAATATTCCCGATGGAGAGACTGTCCGCGAAAACGTTCCCGTGACTGACCGAGCGAAAGCATCTAAATCCCTGCAATTTGGCAAAGGCAAAGCTAGCGCTCGTATTTCTTCTCTTATTAGGGAGCTTAAGCAACGACGACGACGACGGCAACGAAAAGTTATTTCGAAATATAACTTCTCGTTTTTGTAACTTTTTCGCGATTATTCTAAATTGCTAAACTTAAAAAATGCTGGCTAACTGTCCAGGGACTAAATTGCTATGAACGACGTCAAAGGTAGGAGATAGAAAGAAAAACTTGCCGTTATGCGCTCACGTTCTCAAGAAAACATAAAATTTGGTCATTTCATGTTGTTTTGCAGAGGACGGCAAAGAAATGTAGCTAAATGTAAAACGCACGTGCAGAGCCATTGTTTTTGCTCATTAAGCCTATTGTTTTGTGACGTTCTCATTGTCGTCCTCGTTGCTTAAGCCCTGGTCAAACGGCGCATGATAGTCGATGATAGTTGATTCTCTCCAAACTATCATCAACTATCGCCAACTATCATTCACATGGTCAAACAGGCGCATCATATGGTCGATGATAGTTGCATGATAGTCGAAATTTAGTTGTTTATCAACGGAGTCATGATTATCATCTTGGATATAAACACGTATTTCTGAAGCTGCAGCTGAGCCTCGCGAGGAACTTTTGGCGGCCATTTTAAACGAGCCCGCCGATTTTCGGGGAAAACAGCTGACCAAAAACTATCATGAACTATCATACGCGTGGTCAAACGAGAAAAACTATCATCGACTATCATGAAGAATTTCAACAAGTTCAAAATGAATGATAGTTGATGATAGTCGATGATAGTGCATGATAGTTGGTGGTCAAATGGAAGCGCGCGCTTCAACTATCATCGACTATCATCAACTATCATCGACTATCATGCGCCGTTTGACCAGGGCTTTAAGTTCCCTATTGACTCCTAGAAGCGGGACTAGGGCGCCTATGACTTAGGTTCCTGGCTTCCTATCTCCGATTCAAAGACATGCGGCCTACAATCTCGTGTTGAGTGTATTACTAAATCAAAATATGACAAGTCCCGAAAAAAATAGTTACATTCATATCGTCCACGATTAACCTCAACACAAAACTCGTCTACACGGGAACAAAGTCAAGTGCAATTACTGGTAAAGATCTAGTATCCTAGTAAAAACGTAAACAAAACGCTAACCGTTTCCTATCACACCACTGTAGTCCATTGTTAGCGCACGCTGGACACCGATATAAACTAGGCTGTGTATTCGATAGTTGATGATAGTTCACCGGCAGTCGCGCGAGCAAAGTCACGGAAGCAGCTAGTTCCAGCTCTTTCCGCGTAAAATGTGAGCACTAAAATGGCTTCGCGAGAGACAAACTTGTAGAAGTATGAATTTATCGCGACGAAAGAGGGCGGCAGCTTGCTTAATAGTAATCGATTTGTTGGAGGGATGCGGTGTCTCTTCTAATTCTTGCGAGTTGACACTTTCTTCAGAAGATATCTTCTCTAAGTTATCTTGGTCTTCAATTTTTTCGCTGTCATGATTATCATCTTGGATATAAACACGTATTTCTGAAGCTGCAGCTGAGCCTCGCGAGGAACTTTTGGCGGCCATTTTAAACGAGCCCGCCGATTTTCGGGGAAAACAGCTGACCAAAAACTATCATGAACTATCATACGCGTGGTCAAACGAGAAAAACTATCATCGACTATCATGAAGAATTTCAACAAGTTCAAAATGAATGATAGTTGATGATAGTCGATGATAGTGCATGATAGTTGGGTGGTCAAATGGAAGCGCGCGCTTCAACTATCATCGACTATCATCAACTATCATCGACTATCATGCGCCGTTTGACCAGGGCTTTAAGTTCCCTATTGACTCCTAGAAGCGGGACTAGGGCGCCTATGACTTAGGTTCCTGGCTTCCTATCTCCGATTCAAAGACATGCGGCCTACAATCTCGTGTTGAGTGTATTACTAAATCAAAATATGACAAGTCCCGAAAAAAATAGTTACATTCATATCGTCCACGATTAACCTCAACACCAAACTCGTCTACACGGGAACAAAGTCAAGTGCAATTACTGGTAAAGATCTAGTATCCTAGTAAAAACGTAAACAAAAACGCTAACCGTTTCCTATCACACCACTGTAGTCCATTGTTAGCGCACGCTGGACACCGATATAAACTAGGCTGTGATTGGATGTACGCCGAACTGAGGAATTGGCGCGTACACCTTTCAGAAAATGGAAGGCTGATCCTGATTGGCTAATAGTCGGGAAAGGAATGTGGTTTAGTTTTAAGCAGCAGTTAGTGGCGAGGAGCGTTGCGTGACGAGACAAATAACGGCTGCGTAGGAGACTAACAGGATGGCTGCGTCATGTACAGAAAGTTCGGAAACTAAAAATACATTATTTTCAAAATGAACTGATGCGCAATGCTTATAAAAGCTTTAAATGCGTCGATAACACCATGAAAACTTTAAAAACAGGAAATAAAAACAATTGTACTTTGATTGTACTTGGCGATTGTACTTTTGAGCTACCTAGAAACAACAGTCAACTGTTTAAACTGATCTTGGTACTACTGACTTAAAGCTCTGAATTAGCAAAATGAGGGTTAACTCAACATTACTAGCGAGATTTACCTAGTTAAGCCAAATTCACCAGATTACTGCTCTACACTGTACGGGCAGTACAGCATACATCTAGTTTGTTTGATTATCCATTACTTACTTTTCAGCAAACTTTCTTTGTAACCAACGAACTTATGTTATATTATAATTTTATCAATTGTGTTTTTAACAAATACTGTTTTACTGCGACCCCTTTATAAAACCAACGATCATCCCTATATTCAAATTTGAACATACAGGTATGATATTAAGGTATGTTATTAAAGTTATGATATTAACGGAGTGGTAATGCATGATGATAACTACACAAATGCAAAACACAATTGGAAAAGCAAAAGGTATAATAAGTTTGAAAAGTAAAATTCTTTTCCATTTTTGGTTGCATGCGGAAACCAACAGTCCAGTGGGTTGTTGACCAATATGCCACCTTAGGGCCGATAGGGACTGGGTAGGAGCACAATTAATTACATTTTCAACACCAAAGAAGCTCACATTTCAACAGTATATGCGACCTGCGTTATGCCATCGACTCAAAATACAACAGAGAAGAAACTTCCCTCTTGTATGGAATGAGAGACCACAATGAACAAACTATATCTAAGGAGCGTCGCCCAGGTTGGGGAATGTATCCATAAATAAGGGCATAAAGAAGCAAGGTTTTCAGAAATATTAGAAAATCAGTGATCTGCTCCTATTCAAGAGTTTCAATTAATTCCATGTGATTGTCATAATGCTCCATAAGAGTGGTCTCGTCGGCGAACTCTTCTTTACAAATCCAGCATATTTCCCTCTTGACGCTGGACTCGTGCTCGTCTAAGGGCGATGTTAATTCAGAGGTGCTGTCACGTTGAAAACATTCATTATGTTCCTCGGTTATCTGATTGTAACTTGCGTGACACTCTACACATACAACACAAATAGTAACTTCAAAGTCTCTTTTCTCCTCCTCTGTGTTACACTGCCCATACACCTGCGGTCCTTCAGCATGGACAAACGACTTCCCACACTCCTTACACATAAACGATTTCTTTCTATGTGTTCTTAGATGCACCCGTACACTGCTTGTATAAGGCTTCTCTCCACTATGAATTCTTTCATGCACCGCAAATTTTCTGAATGGGTGAAGGATTTACCGCACTGGTTACATGTAAAAGGTTTCTCTCCACTATGAGTTCTTTCACGCACCTGCAAAGATCCTGCATAGGTGAATGATTTCCCACACTGCTGACATGTATACAGTTTCTCTCCAGGGTGAGTTCTTTCATGCACCAGCAAATGTCCTGCTTGGATAAACGATTTCCCACACTCCTTGCACGTAAA